>JAMKQA010009228.1:0-16065 GCA_024699735.1 Posidonia australis | reverse complement strand
GTTTATAGATGTGTGGATATCCTCTACTGTTGCCAGATAACGTCAACCATCAATGGTGTAAGAGGGTTCAACTAGTCTCCTTAGCGAGTTCATTCTTTTCAAATACCGTGAGGTCACTACAACATGAAATGCAATGAGCTAATTATTTAATGAATTCAACCAAAATGAAACATTCATTTTGGTTTTATTTGTGTTTTCTTAATTGAATTTGTGATCCTTTTTTGATGCTTGAGTTGAGCTGAGCTTCAATTCAAACTTGATTTGTTGCAATGTGAAATTTAAACAAAATAAGTCAAATATGAATACAATCGGAAAAGCACAGTAACACAAGATCTAATGATACCACAAGACATGGTTGACATTGATTGGAAGATGTCAATTTTTGTACTTATAAGTATTAAGCATAATACATTTTGCATATATTCCTGGATTGTGGGGTCTTGGACTTAATGAACTAAACAAATCAACACTGCCAGATCAGTGAGACAGTGATCGGAAAAAAATTGGATAGTAGATTAGACTGTACAAGAGCACGTCAATAAATATGGTAACTTTATGCAACTAACTGAAGCAATTGCACTTTGTAGTTTGGACTATTAAATATTTCAAATAGTAAATTAACGCACATGACTCTAAAGTCTACAACTTTGAACTATAATTGCAGTTTGCTTGATCAAGCCACAGCTAGTCACTTCCAGTCACTTCTGTATAGCTACATCTTTAAATGTTTTATATGCCCATATACTAAGTGTTTTGGTTTCTCGAACTTGAGTTAGAAGCAAAAGAGCTAAATTTCAGCATTCAAATTCATTTTCCTGTGTATCTGGAGTTCTCGGCTGACTTTAAACTAGACCAGACTGTATTCAATACCAACTAAGCCCGAGCTATCTCACTTTCTTTAGAAGCCTAGTGATTAGATAATGTTGCTGCATAAGCTTGTATAAGCATACATTTAATATTTTAGTTCATTGAATGGGTACATTTTGACAATTGGGGTATGCTAGCATTTGAGTTGTGGTAAACTCTTTCAGTGCCTTAATTCTTTTGCTTGCATCTAAAATTTCATAGCTTCTATCTCTTGGTAAAGATTGAACTTTAATCTTTTCAAGGATTACTGAGGGAACCCAAGTGGGGCCATTTGAAAGACCTGCATAGAGCCATTAAGATGTGTGAGCCAGTGTTAATTATTGGAGATCCCTTGGTGACGTCACTAGGGAAATATCAAGAGGTTACAGTTCCATCCTATCCTTTTTCAGAAGTTTACATATTCTGAAGTTGTATTAAGCTGATTATCTGTTATATGTCTAGTCCCATGTCTTCAGATCAAAGGAGGGAGCTTGTGCTGCATTTCTTGCTAACTATGACTCAAAGTCGTATGCTAATGTAGTTTTTAATGGTCAGCACTATGATCTTCCTCCTTGGTCCATCAGCATCCTTCCTGACTGCAGAAGTACAGCTTTCAATACTGCCAGGGTGAGAACTTTGAGAAAAAGATTTCATAACGCATTGCATATTACTCATATCTTTACTACAGAAGCTTCGTATGTTTATTAGTTTCTTTTTTAAAGATTGCTGATGTATGCTTTACTAAGCTATTTGTAGTAGTTACTGAATGATTCCCTTATTTTGCATTTTTGATTATCATAAATCATTTTTCAATTAATATATTCCATGAATATTACCAACTTGATGTCAACTGTCAACCCTTTAAAAAGACCTACCAACTAGACACAAACAATCAACCCTTCTAGAATTGATGCAACCACTTGGGGATGTATATGAACTTGCATAGTACTAAATAGGTAAATCTAACGTGGATCAATTCTAAAATATCTCCATAGATTTAAGAGTCTAGGTGAGGGGAAACCAACTTTGACATAGGGTGTAGTAGCATCTATATTCTATGGCACAATTTACTAAAGAGAATCTTGAAGCACTTTGTTCCAAGTTTTTCATTGCTCCATAAAATCTATATTACTATTTATTCCCTAGATCAACTCTTATTGTCGCTAAAATATAAAAATCTTCCCATATACAGTTTAAATTCCTCAACTTTCATATAAAGGGAATCCTCAAACTCATCACCTTGATATTTCAAATTTTCAGTAATCTGACTATTTCATGAACTTTATAGGTTGGTGCTCAGATCTCACAGATGAAAATGCAACTGGTTGGAGGATTTTCATGGCAGTCATACATTGATGAGTCCAGTGGAGAAACTGACTCATATGATGAACCATCATTCACTGCTGTTGGCCTGCTAGAGCAGATTAACATGACAAGAGATTCCACAGATTACTTATGGTACACAACATTGTAAGTGTCAAACTGTTAGTGTTGCAAGAGGACCTTGGGTTGTCTAGTTATGGTAAAGATCTGTTGGAATTCTATTTGCACTTGAAATAATTAAATTTCCTTTGTATAGTGTCAATATAGACCATGGTGAACAATTTCTGAAGAATGGCCAATACCCTTTTTTAACTGTGATGTCAGCGGGTCATTCTTTGCACGTTTTTGTGAATGGACAACTCTCAGGTAGAGTTCAACATCCTTATCTAGCCTCAAAAATAATTATAGAGATTTTATTTGTTCATTTGTTATTGACTTATTTTGCATCTGTCAGGGACCATTTATGGGAGTATAGAAAATCCCAAACTAAAATACACAGGAAATGTGAAGTTATGGGCTGGTAGTAATAAAATATCCATTTTAAGTGTTTCTGTTGGCCTTCCGGTTAGTTTGTTTTGCCTTTCATATTCTCATGCTGTATAAGTCATAGTTCGTAAAACAAATATAGATTCAGCAAATATTATTCTCATGGGTTGCAGAATGTGGGTGAACATTTTGAGACATGGAATGCTGGCATACTTGGGCCTGTGATGCTAAATGGACTTAATGAGGGGAGGAGAGATCTTACTTGGCAGAATTGGACATACAGGGTTGAAATATCGTCTATATTTATTTTGATCAAACATATCTAGTTTTAGAGTTTTGCAGAAAATAATGAAAATTTCCCTGCAGATTGGTTTGAAAGGCGAAGCGCTCAATCTTCATTCTCTCATGGGAACTTCTGTTGAGTGGGCAGAAGTATGGAAAAACCATTCCTTGACCTGGTACAAGGTGTAAACAAGAAATCCATATAAACATTAGTAATTTGGCATTTTATTTGTGCAGTGGCTTGATGAGTTTAGGACAACTCTAATATACAACAATTTTGGTTTTCTGTCTTTAGGGTTCGTTTGATGCACCAGATGGGGATGAACCGTTGGCATTGGATATGGATAGCATGGGAAAAGGTCAAATATGGATTAATGGACGAACCATTGGTCGCTATTGGCCTGGTTATAAAGCACATGGCTCCTGTGGCGTCTGTAGTTATGCTGGATCATACAGTGAGAAAAAATGTACTACTAACTGTGGGGAGCCCTCCCAAAGATGGTAAGTGGGATTAGTCTAGAAATTTCTGTCTGTAGTATATTATCGGCTCGAAGTAGTGTATCTTCAAGAAATTCTACTGAGTCAAATGTCTTGATAACAAATTTCAGGTATCACATACCTCATTCCTGGTTAATCCCAACGGGGAACTTGTTGGTTGTCTTTGAAGAGTGGGGAGGTGACCCTGACGGGATTTCTTTGGTAAAGAGAATGATAGGAAGTGTCTGTGCTGATGTTTCCGAATGGCAACCATCAATAAAGTTTACCAACGATAGTAGACCTGAAATGCTAACACCCAAAGCTCGTCTAAGATGTGGTCCTCGGCAGAAGATCTCTGAAATTAAATTTGCTAGTTTTGGGACTCCACAAGGAGTCTGTGGGAGCTTCTCAGAGGGAAGCTGTCATGCCCACAGGTCATATGATGCACTCCAGCAGGTAATGTCCTCTTCTATTGTCATAGGAATTCCATTCATGACTCCAGCCTATTTGCTATGTAAGGGTTAGCTAGTAAATTAATATATACATTTTCTGAATACGTGAAAGGTTTTAATATGGAATTATTTGTTGTAGAACTGTATCGGTCAGCAGTGGTGCACGGTCAATGTAGCTCTGAAAGTTTTCGGTGGAGACCCATGTCCTGGTATCATGAAGAAGCTTTCAGTTGAGGCCATCTGTACATGAACAGTGCCTCTACAAATTTATGAAGTTTAGCAAGAAAGTTCTTTAGATTCGGTTTTGGTTGTTTGACACGTCATCTTAGGTTTCTTGTTGTCAATTGTGCATATCCAAGATCCAGATGCAGATGCCTCTCAGGCAGTTTATCTTGCAGGAAATACCACAAATTTTGCCAAGTTACGTGTAACAATTACAGAGTATGAGTGATTAGAAGTTCTTCAAGTACATTTGCTGGCTGCTCATAATTCTCAGCTTGTCAGCAACTGGATACAGTGGAGAAGCTTCAGATACAAGTATGATTCGACAACCACACTTCTTTTAGTAAAATTACGAGTCACTGAAAGTCCAAGAACAAGACTCTTGCTGTGCTTGAAATAGTGATTTTGCACCAATTTGATTTTCTTCTAAAATAGTGATATTGGTCATTCATTCCATGCGCAATGAATTTAATGTTCTAATTATGCATATGGACTATCCCAGTTTTAGCAACATATTAGCTTGGAGTTTTTCATCAAGTGCTAATCTGCACCGCCAGCATTTTTACAGATGGGAAAAAAAAATGTCTGAAAAGTGGTAAAGATGCAATAAATTCAAATTACTACTTGTTTGTCCTTCCATTCTCAAACTAAGAGAATATGCCGCTCTATTTGGTGTACATAACAACAGTGCTAGGAACAATCATGTTACCCATTTCCTTGATACCACTAAGGTAGGCAGGTAGGTTGACAAGTCATTTAGCAATTGGCAACGTATTCGTCATTGTACTTGAGAAACAATTATATTTGGGTTGTAATTTTACAACATTTGAATGAGAAACCAACAAATTTGCTCAAAGAAAAGTTAAACGAACGCCACATAACGTCAAAACAAAACCATCAGTGTGTAAACAACACCAGAACAGAGATACACTCCAAGGACCACAACCCTTGTATCGTCAACTCAGATAAGGAACAGGTAGGAGACAAAACTAGCTGATTTGTTCTTGGCTTCGTCCAGGAATTAATCTGATCAAAGTAGGTCTTTCCTCTTTTCTCGATCGTTAAACTGCATATTAAGAGTTTATCAGGTTACAAGAACAGATAAGATATATTTATCAGGTTACAGAAACAGATGAGATAGTCATTTCAAAAAAAATAGTTTTTGGCTAAATTGGTCACCTTGATTTTCCTAACATAAGCCTGTGGTTTAATGGTCTGCAACTGTCCTTTTGATGCTTCTCTCGGTTTCTCGCAATACTTATAAGAGTACTTTGTCATCACATTCCCACGATTGAAATGGGGAGCTTCTGAATTCTCACTGTACGGTTCCCAGTATTGATTGTTTTCCTCGAGCTACATTGTAAACCAAACTGTCTACTGTTAGCACAAATAGGAGCCATGCTAAGTACAAAAAGAGAAGCAATGACTGGAACATTTTTAGAATTATATAACTGAGACAGAGAGTCACAACCATCTTGCTGTTTGTGTTTCCATGTATGTAGTTTGTTCTTGTTGCTAAATGATGCATCTGGGGGACGACTGCGGCATGGTACACAGAAGTAGGAAGAAGTGGAAAATTCACTCTGCAGTCAACACGTAAATGATTTCTATTGCTTTGAACATGTGTCTGCTGCATAAGTACAAATGTAATCTACATTAGTCGCTGATTTCTAGATTAGCTATGATAACCTAGAGATCCTTTGTAATAAGTGATTAGAACTGTTAATCCATATCGAGGATAAATAAATCTAGTATCTAAACAACCTGAAATTCTAAAGGATTGACTCCATGCTGCTGCTGCAGGTAAAATGGCTGATAGTTGATAGGTGATCTAGGAATCAGAAATTCAGAATGGCCATCAACTGCACCACTGCCCTTGTTAGCCAATGAAAGCTGCAAGGGATTCATGTGTTTTTTCTCGCTCTGAACTGCCACGCCATTTCCTGACATGCATACGTTAGGAAATTCTTAGATGCTTTGGATTGAAGAACTCCGTAAGTTATCCATTGACCAACTGAGCAAAAAGAGGAAACAATAAACAAGGTCTTATACCATGGCATATAGCTATGGCCTTGCTTGCCTCCTCACTTGATGAAAAGCGTATAATTCCAAATCCCTTGCTCATCCCATTTTGGTCACACATCACTTTAGCTGATTGTATTTTTCCGTATACAGCAAAATATTCTTCTAACTTCTTGTCATCAAATGAGCAATCCAGCTCTGCCACAAGAATGCTTGAGCACTGAGCAACACCAAAACATTATGAAGCAATTAGAAAGGCTATGAATTCCTTGCGTATCACAACTACTCCAGAAGGCCGTTGGTTTACCTGCACAACCACAGTTACTAGTCTCTTCTCCTGGAATTGACTCGATAGTAGCTTCTTTCGTTCATCCTTTTTTTGAGCAACACCCACATAGACATTTTTCGATCCTGATGATAAAATGATATCAATAACAGCAAAATGGTTTATAAAATTTAGTGACAGCCAACATTATGACAGTCTCTACCCAGCTTTATTCCATTCATCGCTTTCATGGCCTTCTTGGCATCTTCAGGCAACTTGAAGTTGACAAATCCAAAGCCTTTTGGCTTTCCAGCAGCATCTTTCATAACGACGGCACTTTGAACCTTCCCGAAGGCAGAGAACGTTTCTCTAAGGAGGTCGTCTGTAAATTCAGGACCGAAGTTTTTGATGTACAAATTAGAAGACTTAGATTCCTGCAATGGCGCTGTTCTCTCACTTTTATTAATGAACTTAGCCACGTACCTGTAGAACAGTACATATTGGAGAAACAAGAAATCAACAAATATGAATTGAACAAAGTAACACAAGAATCAGTTATTCATGTAGAAAGTAGAATGCTTGTTCAATGTCTTCAACAGCAATGAAACTATGACCAAAAGCCATTATCGCCAATCAATCCACAACCAAGTGAAAATTCTAAAAGCCTTTCTCATAATTAAACAGACTTATGGCCTAGGAAAGGAAAATCTACCAATTCTACATCTTCCAGACATGATGCTGCACATATCTGAAGAACTGAATAAGTGAAGAACAGGGACAAACTTAAAGGGTACTAGTAACCAATCATCATTGCCAAATTAGAGTTCATAAAAAAGAACATATTACTAGTTGGCATTGAAGAAACAGAAAACCAATAAAACTCTAAACTGCGAAAGACATGTACACTTCGAACGAACATAGAAATCAAAGCATCAAAAGATTGAACAGATACATCCTACATTTCAACAAACAAGAACAAACACTGGAAACAAAAATCAAAGAACAAGAAAAGCAATGCAAAGCACAAATGGAGAAAGGAACCAGAAACATTACAGCTTCTTCTGGCCTGTGGTAAGCGACCCATGCAACGCAGTAATAGCAGCCTGCGCCTCCTCCTCCTTCCCAAACTGCACAAACCCAAACCCCTTGCTCCTCCCATTCTCCATCTCCACCTTGCACGAAACCACTTGCCCGTAAACACCAAACATTTCTTCCAACACCTTCCCGTCCACTACCTCATCCAGATTCTTCACAAACAAACACACACACACACACACACGAAATCCAAAATCAAACACCTCAGATTCCAAACCACAAAACCAACAGAAACCCAGAAAAGCACGCACCTTCACGAACACATTGGCAGCCTCCACCTTCCCCTTGATCACGTCCCTCTGCGAGACCATCACCCGCATCGGCCTCCCTCGCAGCGGCGCGTGGTTCAGATCCCTCAACGCCTCCATCGCTTCAAGAACCGGAAACGAACACCAGTCAAACACGAGTTCTTGCAAAAGAACAGCAAGAAGAAGAAGAAGAAGAGGAGCCTCGGATTCTCACCTTGGTCTTTGGAATGGAAGTTGACGAAAGCGTGGCAGAGGGAGGGGTCGGTGGTGGTGGTGGTGGTGGAGGACCTGCGGCAGATGCGGACGGAGGCAGGGGTCTGGGCGTTGATGGTGAAGGCCTTCATCAGGTCATCGTCAGTGACGGAGGGGTCGAGGTCACCGACGTAGAGGGCGGTCGTCTCCGGCGGCCGGTCTGCGGCATCCATTTCGTTTTCTTCTCCGACGAGAGGAGAGTAACGAATGATGGGAAGAGAGGGAGTGGAGTGGGAGCTTTTTGTAACAAGAAAGGGGAGAGAATTGACAATAGGGCGGAGATGAAGCATTATTTACGGATGGACCAGGGCGTTTATGTTGGTGTAGCGGTGCCACGTGGATATGGGATGGGTAGGATGGCTTATTAAATAGTTGTGTTTCTCTTGCCCGCCTATTTTCGTGAGGTAACTGGACCGGTGGGAACCCCATGGAGTTAACTGAGTGGCCGGGCTTTGTTCCCGCCACTCGGAGATTGCAGGTTCGATATCCGCCTCCACCCCCAAGTGGAATTCTTCGCATGTTTCAAACCTGCAACCCAGCCATAGGGCTGGCGGTGAAACCAGTTGCATTATCCCAAAAATAACTGGACCGGTGGGGAGAAGTGATTGTATGAACCGGGTTGTGGGTTTGGTGGTAAACCGGTCTGTGGTGGGTACTTGCCACTTGATCTCGGTGGTGTGGAAGTCCAGAAAAAGTTTAGGGATGGAGATCAAATATCACTCAAATATCTTGCCACTAGATCATGGTGATGGGAGTTGTTAGCTTATCTATTAACTAATACATACATCACTGCAAAGTTTAAGACTTTGATAATTTGATTCCATGTACCCAAGCCAGTCTATCAAATCAGTCTTCTTTAGCTCCCATATAGCAGAAGGTGCTTGATTGGCTTTTGTGCGAGTTATTGCAAACACAGCTGAATTAGTTTACTTTTGCAATTTGGGTTTCAAAAGATTATATATAAAAGCTCCCTACAATCTACAGGTTAGTAGAGAATGCAGAATCATGTATAAAAGTTCCACTCAAAATGATTTACAACTTCAAATCCAGGAAGTTACATGAGTTCTAACAGTGCTAAAATAAGTAGATAATTAACTCTGATGAATGTCAACTTTATTTACAAAAGTATGTTGCTCTATGTTTTGGCCTTTCTTGAAAGTACATGAGAATGATCACGTCAGATACAATGGAATGATAATGATCTCTGAGGCAACAGTACACTGGAAGAGCTCTTCAGGGCACTGGCGTACTTCTTAAGTTGTGTCTTCTCTGGAGTTTCTGCGTTTCCATTGCAAAACTGTGCAACTACAGGTGAACCCTTCCAGGTTGTTTCATTCGAGATGAATCTCTTGTATCTGCCTGACGAACCCAAGTCACTTTTGCATCGTCCACCTCCAGTTATTTTCGCTGCTTCTCGGTTCATGTTTTTGTGTAGCATTCTATCACTTCTTGCATCAATTGTTGTTGATTGCTTGCCTTGAGCATGGTCGATGGTGATGCAGGAATCAGTGCTTTCATAGGAATTTCTTGCTGTCACATTTCCAGCAGACGAATTCAATGCAGAAGCCATCCTTGCTGAATAGCTGGATCGTCTTGGCGTTACTTCTGATGATGAGTTCCTCTTGTTCTCTTTCTTAGCATCTTTGGTTAGAACCAACTTTTTGAGCCTACTAAAGAACTTTGGTTTGCTACTAGTATGATTATTATCTCTTGAGGTGGAGATGGCATCATCAGGTTCTTCAATCTCTATCTCTACCTGTGACGATGATTGTGAAGAAAACCAGTTTTCTATATCCATATCTGACAGAATTTCTTCATCATTGTCAGAGTATGCGTAGTCAAAGATCAGTTCTTTGGCTTTCTCTGCTGATCTCGGACTCAAACTCATGTTTAAATCCCTTGCAGCTAATTTCCCTGGAGCTGGCTGGTGGTTCCGCAATTCGTACCTTAAGCAAGCATTGATCCATCTCAAATAGATTTGTTGCTGAAGATCAGAACATTGATCGGTTTGCAGTTGATCAATTTTCTTCAGCAATTCATCATTTGTCTGCCTCAACTGACCAGCTTCCTCCACTGCATCGTTATCCTACAAAAGTGTAAACTACATTTGTTAAGACATTCACTTAGACGTCAAAACATATACAATCAACCAACACACACACACACACACACAGGCAAATGATTCCGTCCATACTTTTGCTATCTAAGATCCTTTATCATCTATCGTTAATAATACAATCTTTCTATTGATCACAGTCCTCGTGTCCCCCTTCTACTGCTTGTCTCCTTGATTTCACCTTCCATTTCAATGGTCTTCGCCTTCGATAGGGGGAGATCTCGCAAGTGGATGCGGTCATGAATGGTGGCTTGTGGGCTTGAGGTGACACCTAGGGTTTTTGATTTTAGGGGAAGGGGAAGGCGCGATGGCGGGCAACCAGGAAAGGCACAATTGAGGGGAAAGGGAAGGTGCGACGAGGGGAAGGGGAGGGTGTGGTGACGAACAACCAGGAGGGCGAGAGGAGTGCACGACAGAAGGGAAAGGACGGGTTGCTGTGGCTGTAAGTGTTTTTTATTTTTGGAAAGGGGAAGGGGGAGTTAATAATAGGATGAGAGGGGATTTTTGTATTTTGAACGAAAAATTTAAGTGATTTTTAAAAGTAGTTTCTAAATTGTTTAAAATTAAATCATGGAATGATTTTCGTATATATATATATATATGTATGTATATATGTATGTATGTATGTATATGTATATGTATATATAACACAATCTTTCTAATGGCTATGCTCAACAAAGAATTGAGAGTACCTTTAGGCTCCTTGATTTTATAGAGACAAGCATCTCTATGGATTCTAATTTCTTGGCTAAATCCACATTTTCCTGTACCAGTCTGGAATTCTGTCTTCTAAGATCTACAGCTTCATCCACCAAATCCTTCAACTTAACAAGATTTCCTTCGACATCCCGAACATGCTTAAGCATTGTATCTTTGTCATGCTGCAAAGCTACAATCTTCTTCTTAAGAGAAACAATCTTCTCCTTCGTTTGCCAAGAATTGGACCACAACCTCCTTTTTAAAAGCTTAATCTTCTCTCCTGCAGCATCAAGCTCAGCTGACATCTTAAAATAGGAAGACAATTGAGCCTCGAGATGCTTGTTATCACTTCTCAAGGATTCCATCTCGGTAAAAAACTGAGCTTCCAAACTAGCAATCTTTGTACGAGACTCAAGCTCCTTTGTAATTGCCTCTTGCTCTTTGAGGTTGTTGGACTCTAGGAGTTGAATCTCGATCTTCCTCTCTTGTTCTTGCATTGTCTGGACAGAATTTCTGAGATCGAGGATCTCTTTCTTCATGCCTAAACCCTCTTCACCAGCAATCTTCACATGGTTTGTAAGCTCCCTTATAACTGCCTCGTGCTCCTTGAGGCTATCAAAGTCAAGCTTCTTCTCCCTCTCCTGCAGTGTCTGGACAAAATTTCTTAGGTCGGTAATTCCTTGTTTCATGTCTAAAGCCTCAACATCAACAATCTTCATATGGTTCTCAAGATCCTTCATAACCTTCTCCTGCTCCTCGAGGTTATTGAAATCAAGCTCCTTCTTCCTCTCATGAAGTGTCTGGATGGAGTTTCTGAGCTCATCAATCTCTTGCTTCATGCCGGCAATCTTAGAACTGTGGTCAAGCTCCCTCATAACCACTACTTGCTCCTTGAGGCTATTGAGCTCAAGATTCTTTTCTCTCTCCTGCATTGCGAGCTCAAGAATCTTTTGATTCATGTCTAACACTTCCAAGTAAGCAATCTTCATGTTGTTCTCTAGCTCCTTTACAACAACTGCTTGGTCCTTGAAGTTATCAAACTCAACTGTATTCTCCCTCTCCTGCAGTGCCTGGACAGACCTTCTGAGCTCAGCAATCTCTTGCTTGATGCCTATCCCATCCATGTCTGCAATCTTCAAACTATTCATGATCTCCCTTATGACGTCTTCTTGATCCTTCAGGCCATCAAACTCCACTAGTTTCTTTCTCTCATTAAGTGCCTGGACAGAGCTTCTGAGCTCTGCAATCTCTTGCTTGATGTCTAACATCTCTACGTCCATGATCTTTATATTATTCTTGAACTCCCTCATAGCTGCTTCTTGCTCTTTGAGGCCATCAAACTTAAGTTTCTTCTCCTTCTCTGGTAGTGTGTGGACATATTTTTTAAGCTCAACAATCTCTTTCTTCATGTCAGAAACCTCCTTCTCCAGATCTAAAGGAGTTTTTGATTTACCTAGTTCTTTTCCAGTAAATCCGAACTCCTCCTGCACTAGCTCATAGAATTCTGCCAAGCCGTATTCCATTTCATGTGAAACTTGTAGCCTATGAGGGAATCCAAGGATGGAGGAAGTGATGGGACCACATGTGAAATTTGGTGAAATTTCTTCCTGTCCAAAGAAATCAAGACAAAAACGTGGACGTTAGGATGCACCTTAACAATCCCAGAAGAATGTCGTGGCAACAAAAATTGAATTTCCTTTGTGAAACATGTTGGTAGGTGATAGATGTATGCATGTTACTTTGTTTAGGGGTAGTTTTGTATCTTAGTAAGGCAGGAGTTGCTGCATTAGTACTGTATCAAATGGAGTGTTGCTCCACATGTTAGTTTGTTATTTCAGTCTGAGAAGTATTTCACACCTTACTAACACAAAACTGCAGCAAAACCAACAATTCTTGAAAGCAAAATACAAAATATATATGAAATGTTTGCACCTTATAGAATCCAATAGTGAATTTGCATCTGATAATATAGATTAATGGGACATGAAGTATCAGCAAAATGTCAAATCCGATAATAGAGTTGTAATTGACAACAAAAAACCTTGAAAGGTATTTGGGAGAGAAACTTATTAGGGAGGAAGCGTACAACTGGAACGAATATAAAAAGTAAAAAGCATGTCCTTAGTTCAATCCAGTAAAAGATTTTGGGTCTCAAAGCAAAGAATTGAACTAGTATTTGAGAATCCTAATTAATATACGAATCACAACCAGAAATTTTCATCTGACTTTATCGCATTTGAGAAATAATCCTGGCTACTTACAGAGACAAATCCCAACTAGAGATTTTCATCTGACATTATAGCATTAAATTAGTATTTGGACAAGAATCCCACTTCATGCAATATATAGCACACCAACACAGCAAAATCCATTTAACATGAAACACTCTACTCTCTAAATAAGAGAACAAGAATAAAAAGTTATCAGGGCAAAAGCGAAGATAGTCTTAAAGAGGATCATAAATCTATGACAACAACCCATTCTACTTTCACATTCAACTTTGTACATGGTTGGACAAAAACAGGAAACGATATCGATAGCGATATGGACAAACAAAGAACTACCAATTGAAACATACATGTCTCAAGATGTTGAGTCCACCGTCGCCTGCCATCCTCTCCCCTTCAGCCTTACCAGCATCTGCAAACCAACAAACAGTTGGCAATAAAAAAATGTCAGCACCTGCACCCAAGGAAACCTTGAAAACAAAAGAATAAGCTACAAAGAGGAGACCAAACATTACCAGAAGAAGACGGAAGAAGGCGGCGGTCGGAGTTGATGGCAGCTGAGACAGATGGCCATGATGACCCAAGTTGGGAGAGATAGTAGCCACCAAGAGACAGAGCCAAAGCCATCCCACCAGCCTTCACCACCAATGGCTTCATCCCCCACGAACTCATGCATTTCTCCTCCTCCTCCTCCTCCCCATTTAAAACAAGCATACCACAAGAATCAATATTCCACTTCACCTCCAATGGCAAAAAGATTCCCATAAAAAACAATATCTCAAGCAAGCAAAACCATTCACAAAGAACATGACCAGCACAAATTAATCGCGACCCATTTAATATCTTCATGTCAGGAATAGAGAAAACACAAAACGAGGTGTGGACACACTCTTCTTCTGATTTGGTACGCACTAGATGCTGCTATTGGGTGGGTTTTCTGTGGGTTTCTTCCTTCCTGTGGGTTTTTGTTGCCTTGGGCTGGTGGATTTTGTCGTTGGTTTTAAATCCAGTTCCAGAAGTGCTGGAGCTTCCGACCAAGAACCAGTCGATCAGGAAAAATTTGGTTTGCGATATTTTTGTTTCGTAATCAAGTATATACACAAATTAAGGCTCCCTTACTTCCATTGTAACAATGGAGAGCACATTGATCTTTTTTATTTTCCAATTTTTTTTTAATGACTTAACCATCAGCTGATATTTTTGCTGTGTGCAAGTTCCAAAATGGTGATATGCGATACGTACATGTGTACTAAACAGTGTTCGGCACATGGTTTTGACTTGTTATTAAGAAAATGATGTTTGTCTAGTTGTCTCGATGGTTGGTGGTTACAAAGCAACATATCTACATGTATTATATCCACCAAACGCACTTTTGTTGAGGGGAAAAGATTGTTTTATGTGGTTTGCTGGAGGAAAAGTTGCACGAGAAGGTAAAAAAAAGTGTGCTTTTGTCGGTTAGGATAGGGCCATGTGACCATGTGTCTCGTAAGTTTCTGGCAGTGTGCATGCATTTTATATTGTTGCTGGTTTTTTTTTTTTTTGGTAAGAGGAGTGGATTTGAACTTGGATTGAGATTGAACGGGTTGGAATCTAATCAATGCAGCTTCTTTGTCTGACAAATGTGAGGATTGGTTTCAATGAAGCGTGATCTACACAAAATTGCCCAAGTAACGGTGTCCAATCTTGTATTGTCATATGGCTTGGTCTTTTAAGTGTCTTTGCTTTTGAGTATGTTCCATTGACATGTGGATAACGAATTTTAAGCAGGTGTGACATGGCACGGTGACGTGCACCTTCCCATTTTGATCAGCTATTGTTTTCTTGTGAAAACTTTAAAAAACAACTTTTTGTATCAATAATCCTCTTCCATCTGATTAATTTACTAACTCCCCCTTGAATTTCTTCCAATACCTCTATTATTTCAAATCATTTGTCTGAATGCCCTTGCCATCTCATTTTGTTGACTTTTGTTTATAGAAACTAATCTAACTCTAGTTAAGTTGTAACCCAACAATGGAGATGACCTAACTATCCCTAGACGTTTAAAACGGGTTTGTCCAAAAAATGGTAGGCCCTGACGGGCCTAGACCAAGCCAACCTGGCTTGTCCACCAAAATGGGTCGGGGAGGGCCGGGCCGTGGATTAAAACCCTCTGGCCCGACACGATCTGCGGCCCACTAGTGGGTTGGTCCATGGGTCGGGTCGGTCCATAAAATTTTAAATTAAAGAATTTATTTATTATTAAATAATTAATGCATAAATTAAAAAACTTGAAAAGATATTCAACATTTTACATTAACAATTAAATTAAAAAAATTTATTTATTATTAAATAAATGAAATTTACATTAATATCTTATATACATAAAAAAACAATAAAAACTTGAAATTTACATTTTTACATTTACATCAGATATTCTGATATTCAACAATTTACATTTTTTACATTTACAATTATTACATTAATATATATTAAAAAATTTACAAAAGAAATTTATTCATATTTTTTAATCTGTAGCCGAAGCTCCCGTCCCTGTTGAAGTTGTTGTCTCTTCATCTTTTAGTTCGTCGTTTAAGTTTAAATTTTATTGACGATCAACTGCATCATACCAATCTTTCAAGTAGATAGAGGTTTTTACAGATTTTTCTGATAATTTATATCTTCTATCACTTAAAACTCTTTTTCTTATAGAAAAGGCAGACTCCGACATCACAGTAGACGTCGGAATCGTTAGTAAATCTTTAGCCATCATAAAAACTATAGGAATCCTAACAGTAGTACTAAACCACCACTTTAATACATCTAAGTTATCCATTTCAATATCACTAAATGCAAACTCACATTCTAAAAAATTTTCTAATTCATTACTAGTTTTTGATTTTGTTGGATCGAATGGCTCCTTTAGAAGGGGGTGAATAGAGAATTATCAATTTTAGAATTACTTCGACTACTTTTTGTAGTTTAATAGAAATTGCATACAATGGATACTATTTAACAAATATAATCAAGCTTTTCTACTTATGCAATTATCTAACATACAAGAAGAGGAAGA
>JAMKQA010009227.1:0-12221 GCA_024699735.1 Posidonia australis | reverse complement strand
GACCCCAAATTGGTCCCAGATGGCAACCAGATGCATAGAAAACCACCCACAACCACACACAACCAAGAAACAACAGACTATCCATTAATAAACCATTAAGCACAAAATCACAAATAATACATGGTTTATTAAATACAATGGATAATCGGTCCCAGATGTTACAGATCTCCTCGTGTGTTTCCGCACACTGGAGTAGGTGGAGAGCCGCGCCATGGGTTCCACCAGCATGGTCACACCCTCGCCAACGGATATTCCATGCGAATCTACGTCAGACTCTTCATTTGAGAGGCTGTTTGCATCCCATGGGAGTTACCCTTGTGGAACTCTATAAAAAACCTCCATTGTCAACCATTTAGGACATTTGGTGAAGCCATTCACTTATTCCCAGCAACCCTCTCTCGTTTCCTGAAGATATCTTTGCATTCCAGAGCATCCTCAGCCAATACAAAGCAACAATGAAGTATTATCTTGAGCATTCAAGGAGGAAATACCACTAGCAAAGTAAGATCCTTACTCCTCTTTCACTTATCCTTATGTTTAAGCTCTAGATATTATATCATGTAAATGCATGTAAAACAACAAGATATCTGATTTGTTAGTAAGCTGTTTTCATGATGTTTTTGTGATGAGATGATTACTCCTACATGTATATTCACAATGCTCCAATGCCATAATAAATTCTTCATCATATAATCTCTGTTTTTACATAATGAATCATGATTCATACAAATGTTTGCCATAAAATGAGCTACAAATACACTCTTTATGTATTCACCATCTTCATATGATTGTTAGGTTCATTACTTCATTGCATGCTCTTTAGAATCTACAATGCAATATTTTCAACCCTTAACCCATGATCTTGCATGATTTAAGATAAATGATATAAAGACTTTCATTGCTTGCTTTTCATCATATTCCAGCTTTTTTACCATCTGATTAATCAATCTGGTTAAGATAAATCACAATTAATCTCTTGCATCTGGACCAGAATCTAAAATCAGACAATAGTCTGATTCAGATTTTCTGGTGTGCACCACGCTAGAGCACCAAGGTGGCGCACCAGGGTGGCGCACCTCACCAGAGCACCATCCTGCCGCACCATTCGAGTGCACCAGTCTGGTCAGAGTATAAATCATCATCTTTGCATCATAACCTGCATGCTTTCTTGGGTGTTTTTGATTGTGCTTTTTATGGTATGTATTCTCTGATATGGCATGTCTTCTCATGCATGATTTCAGTCTAAGATGACACTGTTCTAAGTCTTTTTTACATCTTGCATATTCAGCCAGTTGCTGAAATCTGGTGAGCTGATTGCCCCATGAACTCCTGTTTGGGGGAGGTTCTTATGCATCAGTCCACGATCCAAACTTGGATAGCATGGCTGAATCTTGTTGTTTTTACTTAGCATAGGGATGGTGTGGTATTGTGTGAGGCATACAACCCTTGAGCACAAGATCCATCTTGTGTTTTCTTGTTTGGACTTTGATATATACTAATGTTGCATTCTCTGATGAGTTTGCAAGTTTATAAGATTTTTACATTGCATGGCATTCTGGTTTACTGTCGGATCTATGATTTCCTCTAGCATACTTTCCTGGCATCCCAGTAGAGCACATAGGTGACGCATCAGACTGGAGCACCAGTTTTTTGCATTATGAGTAAAAATTATTATGAAATTGTTTTTTATTTGTTTATACATTGTTCTTTTGCAACAGTGGTCTGGAATTTTTTTAATTAATAGACCTTTTTATCTAGTTTTTTGCCATGTCGATGACCTGTTCGGAGATAGACCTGAATGTAATTTTAATTTATTTGAAATTGGGTGGAATATTATTGTTCCTGCTATAGCTTGGAGTATTTAGAAGGAAAAGAATAATAGAACCATCCGTAATATTTCATCTTCATGTAAGTCAGTTACATACAATATTATTGTCCTTATATATTATTGGATAGAAAATTTGGGAACAGATTTTGAAAGAGAGAAGTTGCTGCAATCAGTTACAAGTATGCAAAATTCTTGGAATATTGATCAGCCACGAGTTGATGCCTCCTCATTGAATAATCCGATGTCTCCTATTTCTACTGCTCCTATCAGTGCTTCTTATGAGCCCCCCTCTTCCTCCTTTGTGTCCAATACTAATGAAGATACTATTGCTTGATTAATTTCTTTTTAATTAGCCTATGTGAAAGTGGTTGCATTTTGGGAAATAGTTTTGAGTTGGAGTTGTAATTTTGCGAATATGTTTTGGACATTTGTCCACTTTGATGTGTGGACGTGGATGAATTTTGTTTTTGTGTTTGGTGTTTTGGATTCATGTAATATTTTTTTGACTTACTTTGCTTCTTGGTGGTGGATTTATAGCCAATAACTTAATACAATATCATTACCAACAAAAAAAAGGTTAGTACCTCGAGAAGGTAAGTTAAAAATAAATGTTGATGTAGGAATAAATAAAGATGAAGATCATGCATCTATAGCTGTTAGTAGAAGAGATCATTTTGGTACATCTATTATTCTTTCAATCAATTAACTGGATAAATGTCATCCAACTCTTGCAGAAATAAGAGCAATAAATTTGGGTTTCATGGTGGGTAAGTCATTTTTAAATTTGTGATCACGCCTTCCAGTCATCTAATTGGATAAATGGAGTATATAAAAATAAACAATGGAGATACTTACGTGATTTGGAGGAGGCGATCTACCATCTGTCTTCAAGATTCCTACTTTGTTATGTAACTAGAGAGCAGTATGGGGAAGCACACAGGTAGCATCAATAGGATTTGGGGCAACGTATGGAAGAAGTTTGGTGCGAACAGAGCCTAGAAGAACTCTAATGCTGAACTTTTTCGTTTTTTTCATTGGTGGAAAGTTGTGGATTAAGATTTATTGTCGTGAATTATTAATTATTATTATTATTGTGTGGGAGTGAAGTAAACAAAGGTACGGAAGATAGGTATATTGTTACTTTTTTTACCCTAGCAAGCTTTTTATTACATCGTCCATCTAGGACCAGGTTTGGGCTACGGCCTACGGTCCTTTTTTTTCTTCCATTTTTTGAAAATGATAAATAATAATTTATATTAAAGTAAAAATATTGATTATAGAGACTACCACTACGCATACAAAATATAGAGTTTAAGTCCTCCAACAATGGGAGGAAGTCAAGTATAAATTATTATTATAGCTTTAGGTAGGATAAAATGAACCACGTTTAAAATTACATAATTAGACAAAACAAAACAAAATATGTAACAAATCAAGAAGCTAACTATGCGAAAGGCTCAGTAGATCTAGAGACAATTGCTGAGATTGATGGCAACAACCGCCAAGAGGAACATTTGATGTTGGTTGGAATTGGTACCAGTTACGTTTGATTTGATTAAATGTTTAGGAGAGAGTGTCTTGCTAGACTGTTAAAATGTCTCTCTAAAAGGAAATAAAAATCAAGGCGTGATGAAATATTATTCCTGTTAAGCTAAGAAGCCCTAAAGATGGCAAAAATTAGAAAAATCCAACTTCGACATGAAAGATTAAGTCTAAGCTCACTATAACAAGAAAATACCTCAAAAAAGGACTCACAACCTGAGAGTTGATTTACGTTAGATAATCGAAAATCCCAAATGGCTCTTAAAGCAGTGCAGTGCAATAATAAATGATGAGATGATTCAACAACATATTTACAAACTCCACAAGACATAAGTCTAGTTCAATCCTATTATTGTAGATAAACTTTAGAAAGTATTTTATCATGATAGGCTAATCAAGTAAAAATTTTAACTTTCAAGAGTGTTCGATTTTTCCACATGGATTTCTTAAATAAGGACCTATGCTCACTATTATTTAATATTTTATAGCAACTCTTAATAGAAAAATTAGAATTACTAGAAAGATATTGTAAAATTTCATCTTGATTTTCTGTTCAATGACCTGAATTTAACATGGTGTAAACTTTGGCCCCTTTTGATCTTAAATTACGGTTAGAATCTAAGAAGTGTTGCTCAAAAGAGGACTTTTGATCCTAAATTATAGTTAGAATTTAAGAAATGTTGTTTGAAATAGGACTTTTCCTTGGTTAGATATATTCCTCCTAACTTTTGTAAGATGCATTTTTTTTCTAGTCATAAAAAAAAAGGTTAGGAAAAAGGTATTTTAGAGGGCCATTTGATCCCAATGATCACGTCAAAACAATTTCTTCCTTCCATTATTCACATTGTATCTAAAAAAGAGAGAGGAGAAATTAATGGATAATGTTTACTAAACAAGTTTACTAAAAAAGGAAGTTTATTGAAAAAGATCCGCATTATGGATCAATACTTAAACAAGTTTCTTTGCAAAATGCAAATACGCAAGACACAAGTAACAAGTTCAAGTTTATGCAAAACTCGACGGCTTTTCTAAATTCTAATTCCCATTTATTTCCATGTTCGGCGGGCGCCCCCCTCTCCATTTCTTTCCCTCTCGCTGACAGAGTTCTGGACCTCTGTCCTCTCCGGACTTCATATCTCTTCCGTTTTCTCGACTCCCTCGTAGTCTCAGCGGAAGTCCAGAGCAGCAAGCGATCCACCGCGAAGAAGATCGACCTCCTCGGATGTAAAATCTCATTCTCTCTACTACATCTCATCACTCCGATCTCGATCTCTCACTCTTCAGTGCTCCACGAGCTCCAATTCCTACTCTCTCTACTTCGTGACAAGAGTTCCGGGGAAGAAGATTCTTCTCTGGTTAATCTTTTCCTAGGATTGGTTGAAACTGCAGAATCTTGCAATTCGTCTTTCTCCTGTTTGTCACAGATCCGAGGCCTCGCTGCGTTGAGCTTGCCAGCTTTAAGATGGACGACGAAGAGTACGAATCTGACAACGTTTGATGAGTATTTTCTAGTTTCTTGATGGTTTAAGTGCTAATCGTGTTTTTTGTCCTGTTTTGCTGAGTAGGCAAAGTACACTCGAGCTTCTGCAACGATACAGGCGTGACCGGCGTATGCTGTTGAATTACTTGTTATCCGGGAACTTGATCAAGAAAATCGTGCTCCCGCCTGGATCCGTTTCGTTGGATGATGTGGACTTGGATCTAGTGAGTATCGATTATGTCCTCAACTGTGCTAAGAAAGGTAAGTTAGAGGTTTGTTCTTCTGGACCATTCATGGAGTTTCGTGTTTGTCGTTGGATTGTGGGACAAAGTGTTTTTTCACTGTGTAGGTGAAATGTTGGATCTCTCGGAAGCCATTCGAGTTTATTACGATAGTCTTGACTTTCCTTCAGTGGTAAGCTCTAGAATTCTGTGACCGCTGAACATGTAAATTCTTTTTATTTCATGCATTGAGCTCAGGATTTGGTGCTCCCCTGATTGCTTGTTCTTCTCATAAGTTCATGAAAAGTCCAATCATCGAGTCCTCTGAATCACATAAGTACAAACATGGTACCTTGAAGCATTATCTAATTTATACTACGAAACTTAAATAACCTAAACAAACATGATTCCCAAGTCCCAACACAAACAAGTGTGCACTTGGCAACCCACAGAGGCAACCCCAGCTCTTGG
Source organism: Posidonia australis (assembly GCA_024699735.1). Lineage (NCBI taxonomy): Eukaryota > Viridiplantae > Streptophyta > Magnoliopsida > Alismatales > Posidoniaceae > Posidonia > Posidonia australis. Next base: position 6,679 of record JAMKQA010009227.1, on the reverse strand, counting down.
TGTTTGGAGTAGAGCTGCAGGAACAAAGAGGTTGAGCAGTGGGAGTGTCCCATTGTTTTTCGCTCTCATAGAAGCTCATGGGAGCTACTCCCACCTGAGAATATGTTTCTCTTTGGTTGGATAGAGCTGCTTCAACCAATTACAAACTGTACGTCTCAACACAAATAGCACAAACAAATATGATTATCAATTCAAGACAAACAAAGGTAACGTCTGACACAAATATCTGCTAAACATCTTTTACATTGTTTTTAAAACTGATTCAGTTTATTTTCTATTTTTTAATGGGTCAAATGTCCGGTCCATTATTTTTTGTCAGAGCAGTAGCTTCTTGGAGATAAGACAATGGACCAAACAGACTTATCACTTATATATATGCCACATGTTAATTTGGAAAATTGCACTGGCTTCCATGGACCACAGCAGATCCTGGATAAATTCACTGTAAGGTGCAGAAAACTATGACATAAGTTAGATATGGTAGATCTTAGAAAGAAGGATACTTCCAAGAAAATGGATGCTAGGGAAAAGGATAAAGGTCTTTACAAGAACCAGTGGTTGCGAAGTTGGCTAGCTCTGTAAAAAAGATGTCAGGGTGGCATTGACCGATTCCTGCCAAGGATCTACCCAGGCACTAGCGGTGATAACTACTTACCCCACCATCTACCTATAAAAAAAAAAAGGAAGAAGAAAAGAAAAGAAAGAAAGAAAAATGAACCGATGCATTGTGTTCGGTATTAATGGAGACATGGTTGCACAGTGAGGCAAGGTCAAATGGATGTTTAGGTGTCTGCCCATTATGTTACCATTTGGTGAGTGAACCCTTTAGACCATGTTTTTGCCAAATAAACTGCTGCTTAATGATTGTCGATTAGATGTCCTCCCCGTGAAAGGGAAGGCTCCCACTTATTGTTTGATATTTTCCTAACCCTAAAAGTTTAGGTTTTCTTGTAATATCACTTGACCTGTAGGTGTAGTATGCACCATTCCCAATCTGATGACCTTGGTAGCTGGTCATTAAATCTGCTACTGTTTGGAAGTTTTGGGTAATCTCAATGGTTATGTTTTGGATTGGTTGGTTGTCCCTTTGCAACTTTTTATCCATGTGTAAAGCAGTGAACCCATCGACAAGGATACAAATGCTTGGAAGATGATCACTCATGCAGTTTGGTTTTCCCCATTTTATTGGGAAAATAACAAAGTGGTTAAAGATGCAAAGTGATGGGAGAAATCTGGCACAACACAATGGCAATGATATGCAACTGGTAAGGATGTTACAGTTGTTGGAACTTGAAAGTGCCTCTTGGAATTAATATTCTGAAAGACAGCAACAAATATAAGGGTTTTTATTTATAAAATAACCAACATAAAGATTTTTATACACAACAAAGAATGTTTTGCACTAAAATATATTAAAGTAGTCACTATCATGGCTTGCAGCTTTTGACGAAAGATCGACCATTGAATAAGTTAATATCTTATTCTTATGGAAATAGGAAGGAAACCAGGTCTAGTTTCACAGTAACACCTTTTACATTGTTATGCTTCCGCTGAATGGACTCAATGCATAGAAATATTCTATACTGATTGTGACCCATTTTCTGGATCTAGCATTCAATATATCATCTTCTTGCATGATATTGTTGTATAAGATTTGTGCTATATCCTTTGGCTTATTATACAGTAACTAAGACATCCCTTATGGGCCTTAACCTACCTTTTTATGTGTCTGTTTTGTTAGAGTAACAATGGTTCTGTTGAAGAATTCTTTCTTGTTACAAGACCTGAATCTTCTGGGTTGCCACCTTCACGAGCACCACCTCCGATTCCTGTTCCGACGCCTGCACCCATCATGCAGAGTTTATCAAAATCACAATCTCTTCAATCGTCACATCATCAAGAATTATCTGTGGATGATATTGATGATTTCGAGGATGAAGAAGAAGAAGAAGAAGAAGAACAAATCATTTCAAGACATCATCCAAATGGCTCCAGTGAACTGTTACTAGGACTACCTCTTTTTGAAACAGGTATTATTGCAATGCAGTCTTTCTGCACGCTGAAATAGTAGTTTTGCGTTTCTTTTTGGGCTTCAGAATTTCAATTTCACACTGATGTAGTAAAATGGCAACATAAGATTTGACTATGACATGCATTATATTTGGCTTTGGTGAGTAATCATTTTTTGTTGCAGCTAAGCATCATTTCTTTTTTTGTTTTCAATGGTGATGTATTTTAGCCAACAATATTAGGAGAATAATAATGGTTATAAGTTTAATAATTCATAGTTACATAGAAAAGATAGAATGAGACAAGGAGCTCGTTGATTAAAAAAGAGCCACCACAACATTTCTCAGAATCCACCCATTAGTTGATTTCCATTATTGAATTTTATTTATGTTAATCTCGTGATACCAAAATTTCTAGCATACTTAGTTCAAAATCTCAGAATAAAACTTTGTGAATTATGGATTTGCTGATGTTTGCCAAAATCCATGCATTATTCCAGAAATCCAATTTCTGGATTTGATCTACATTGTCGTAGAGTCTGTAGTTCAAAAGTCAAGTGATTTAGTAATTTTTACCACAGGTAGATTAAAGTTCTTCAAATACAAGGTGTGTGGAGCATGATTTTTGTGTTGCATGAACAATCACAAATCTATAAGCATATATCACAGAAGTATTTGCCTATTTACATAAGTATCACATATTGATATATTATAAATTGACAGTGAACACACTGAATGTAAAGTAAGTGCAAGGTCACTCCTCCTTCCATAGTTATAAGCTCAATTATTATCATTTAAAAGTTATGTAAATTACATGACAATTTTGATGCAAGATTCAGGCTTTGGACCATGTAATATTTCATTGTTAATTTTTGTTTAAACTGTTATGGTTTTCCACGCCATAATTGCTGCTATCATTACCTCAAATGTTGGACCTTGTCTTTACAACCTTTCCAATGGTAGATCTAAGGTGCTCATGCTGCTAACAACCTCTATGGCCTTATCTTACGCTAGTGCTCACCACCCATGGTAGGAGATGAAGTGTTCCCCAACATTTATTTTGTTTTAGTAAGGACATGCTCACTAGGAGGGGGTTGGTATGAGTAAGGTACTTATATGCCACATCCACCCATACCTTTACTACCCCCCTTTCCCTCTCTCTCTCTCTCTCTAGGGAATCATTTGGTTAAAAGATGAGAACATTGGGTAGCCTGCAAAGACTTTACCGATAGAAAATGTAGAAACCTGTGCAGAGGCCAATTACTTTTGGTATAATGATTCTATCAATAACTGCTTCACTTCCTTATTTGGAAGTGTTTATGTCTGTAGGACCTTTTTTTGGAAGTAACATGTGAAAATGGTTCCAAATATTGATTCCGTGTCGAATTTCAATCCTTCTGTGAAAAGAGATAGAGAAGAAGGATCATTTTCTTATTGAATAGTTAGGGTTACATATATAGGGATATTAGACATTAATGGGTAAATAGGTATCTAATAATCCGTTTAATACTAACTTAATAATCCCTATATACTCTAATACTCTTCCTCAAACTGGAGCATACATATCAATCATGTTTAGCTTGTTACATAAAGACCAAACATTCCTACACTGAGATCCTTTGTGAATATATTTGCTAACTGCTCAGAGGACTAAGTATAAGGAGTAGAGATAGCCCCTTTCATGACCATATCCCTTATAAAATGACAGTCAACCTCCACATGCTTTGTACGTTCGTGAAAGATGGGATTGTTTGCAATAAATATTGCAGCCTGATTGTCGTAACACATAGATGTAGGAACTTCGACATCAAATCCAAATTGCTCCAATAATGACTTTATCCACATCATCTCATAAGCTATTTGCGCTATCAATCTATACTCAGCCTCTACACTGGATCTGGACACCACATTTTGCTTTTTGCTGTGTCAAGTAACCAGGTTGCCTCCTATATATGTACAGAAGTCAGATGTGGATTTACTGTCCCCTCTGTCTCCTACATATCCTGAAGTATGCTACAATTTTGGAATATCTATTTTTCTTTATACCAGGCCTTTTTTTGGAGCATCTTTCATGTATGATAGAACCCGTAGAGCTTTTAACTAGTGTACTTTTCTGGGTTCATGCATAAATTGGCTTAAAAGGCTAATTGCATATGAAATATCAAGTCTTGTCACAGTTAGGTAAATGAGCTTCTCAATCAGCCTTCTGTACTTACCAGGATCATTCAACAACTCTGAGTTGCTGTTTCAGAATGAAGGGTGTCTGCTCAATAGGTGTGTTCTCTGGTTTACACCCCAGAAGATCTATTTCCTGTAGAAGATTCAGAACATATTTCCACAGTGTCATTTTACCATGTGCATACACAAACTCTATCCCAAGGAAGTAGTGAGGATTCTCTATGTCTTTTGTCACAAAGTGAGTCTTTAAATGATATTTTACTTCTGCAATCCCTTGAGTATCACTGCCTGTCACAAGTATGTCGTCTACATATATAGCTAGAATGACACATCCACCAGCTGTCCTCCTGTAGAATTCTGAATGATCTACTGCACATCTCTGAAATCCACTAGCAAGAATCACCTGACTGAATTTTTTAAATCATGTTTTTGGACTTTGCTTAAGGTCATAGATCGCCTTCTTGAGTCTGCACACATGATCCTCTTCCTAAACAACATACTCTGGAGGTTGTTCCATCAGAACAGACGCCTGCAAATCCCTATATAGAAAAACATTTTTGACATCCAGTTGCTACATCTCCTAAGAGTGATTTAGTGCTAAAGATAGAAGCACTCTGATAGAATTAAGACGAGGCACAGGTGAGAATGTTTCATCGTAGTCTATCTCATATGTCTGAGTGAAGCTCTAGCCACCAACTTGGCTTTATATCTGTCAATGTTATCATCTGCTTTATACTTAATGGAGTAGACCCATTTACAGGTGACTACTGTAACCTTAGCAGTACGGGTCACTAATTCCCACGTACCACGACCAGTAAGAGTTGTCATTTCCTCATCTATAACATCTTTCCAATGTGGAATAGAAAGTGCCTTATGATGATTCTTGAGTAGAGACTGAGAAATAAGGGACAATGTAAAGTTACGAAAAAGAGGATGAAGTGAATCATAAGAAACAAAGTTGGAGATAGGACGGACTGTGCAAAAACGAGTACCTTTTTATAGGATATTGGGAAGGTTTGAGGAACTGGTGGACGGATTTGTATCTCCAGAGGAGGATGGTTCAGTGGTAGGAGCAACTCAGGTACGCTAGTGTCGTTGGTATACCTGCAAAGGGCAAGTGACCTCTGGTGGCAAGATAGGTCTCCCTTGAACATTTTCATTTTGTAGTTCAACATATGATGGAAGTGAGACAGATACATTGGACGGGGGTGGCTCCTCATAGTATGACACTGACTTGAAAAAGGTGACATTAGCAGACACAAAGTATCGCCTAGTCGGGGATGGAAACAACGATATTCCCTCCAGGTCTTGGAATATCCAACAAACACACACTTAATGGACCTTAGGGACAACTTGTTCAGACTAGGAGAGAGGGCTTGGACAAATGCCACACATCCAAATACTCTAGGGGTCAGATTGAATAGACTGGACTGAGATCTAAGGCAACGAAGTGGTACTTCTCCTTCATGATGTGTAGAAGACATTCTATTGATGAGATAAGTGGCTGTAATTAGAGTAGGAAATCGGGCACGCAGCCCGCCCGGGCCTGGACTGGGCTGGGCCTGTTCGTACAGGCCATGGGTCCGGCACGGCCCATGGCCCGTATGTGGGCTGGGCGGCGTTGTGCAGGTCCATTGGGCCTAAAAAAAAATTTTAAAATTATTTTTTTTATTAATAATTATTTTTTTGAAATACAACAATTTTTTTACAAAAAAAAGTACAAAAGATATTTACATCATTTGTTTTACATTTTTTTTTTCAATTTTTACATGAAGAATTATTCATTTGGGGAGTTTATTCTGCCTGTTGTAGTTGATGTCGCATCATCGTCTTCTTCTGTTTCAGACTTCAAGCTCAATCCTTGAAGACGATCAACCGTATCGTACCAATCTTTTAAACAGACGGAGGCTTCTACAGATTTCTCTGATAATCTACATCTTTTATCATTTAATACTGTTTTTCCTGCAGAAAATGCAGATTCCGATGTCACAGTTGACGCCAGAATCGTTAGTAAATCTTTTACCATTTTTGCAATTATAGGAAAGCTAATAGCTGTAGTAGACCACCACTTTAATATATTTAAGTTATCTATTTCTAAATCATTAAAAGTAATTAGGGATTTTAAATAATTATCTAATTCATTATTTGTACTTGATTTTATATATTTTTGCTTCTTTTTATTTAATCTACTCCATAAAGAACTACCACTGCTACTATACTTGTTTGTGATCTTAATAAATTAGATGCTTGATCACTAGATGTTTCACCGTATTTTCTAACATATTCTTCAAATAAATTATATAAATTTGTCTTTATTTTATCATTAAATGAATCTATATGCTCAGTTTTATTCATGTTACTAAAAATATCATTTATAAGTATCATACAATTAATTAATCTATGTTTAGGATCCATAATTAAAGCTAAACATGCCCACATTGGAGGGTCACTCTAATAATTATTATATTTAGTTTCCATTAATTTAATAATAT
>JAMKQA010009226.1:0-33047 GCA_024699735.1 Posidonia australis | reverse complement strand
AATTCGTTTCTAGGCATGCGGCTGGACAACTCCTCTTCTACTCGAATTTTCTCCTCATTCCACTTGTTGATTTCGTTTGGATTCATGGGGCTTTTGCTATTGGACGTATAACAGCATGCATAGGTGTGGTCTTGTGTGAGGCTGCCAGCCCTTGAGAACATGGTCCACAAGTCATTGAACTTGCATTTCTTCCTCTTTTAAGGCATGTTTTCCAAGTTTTGCGAAGGGTTTTACCTGGCATGATTTTCTGGAAGGCATTCTCATGTGACATGGCACTGCATAGGTTTTTGTTTTCCCTCAGCACATCTCTTTGGCCCACATAGGAGCACATATGTGGCGCACCAGACTGTCTGGCGCACCAGTCTAGCGCACCAGTCTGGCGCACCAAACAGGCGCATCAGCTTGTTTTCAGTAGCACACAGCAATTTTTCATATGGTTTTTAGCATGCTTTCTCGACATGATTTGCATCTGGGTTTTTCCTCGTTTTCTTCCTTGATATATCAAAAAGGCATTGCTCTGCTTTTAACTATTTTTATGCATGTTAGATTGCATTTGGCATATAGCAAAGCAAGGATGAAAATTCACTCGAAATTGATATATCTTTGATTTTATTCATGCAATGACTTTGCATCGACACTTGACCCGACACATGAGTGATACTTCTGAGCACTAGGACACACCCCTACACATCATGCACCTATATTATAGACACCACACACATTAGCATGGCATAGCATATCGCCTTCGGGCGTACAACAAAGGCTGAAAAGCTGACATTTCATAGGCAAATGAGAAACCAATAGAAGACTGATTTATCGAGCGCACGAGGGTGCCTAATACCTTCCTCGAGCGTAACTGGGATCCTTACCGATTTCTGGTTTATGACCTGCTTTTCCATTGCATGATTTGCATGTTTTATATGGTTTTCCTCGTCTTCAATTTTAATAGACTAGGTGGCGACTCCTACATTTGCATATTTATCTTTATTATTTTTGCCGTGACTTTGCCGTCCCTCATGTATTTTGGCCTCTCGCGTCAAAATCCTCGAGGCTGTCGCTGGCATGGTTACACAATTAAAGAGGGTAGTTTGCTTGTCAAAAACATTCTACCTTATGATGAAAATTTGGAAAAGCTCGCCAATGTCAGAATGGATTATCCCTCCTCAGTTGTCACTACTTAGACAATCGAGTTAGCAAGGGAGCCACTGAACATCAAAGCCCGACGAAATGTCCAAGCTCCGCAAGGATCCTACACATCCAAGAGGGAGATAAAATGTTAGGGGTGACTGAGAATCTGAGCCAGAAAAAGAAAAACATACATTCACAAGGGCATAAAAGAATAGAGAAGACAGAAGGCGAAGACAGAAGTCAGCCCAAGAGTGAGAAGCGTGCGTTGTAGCACTACCCTTACCATACCGTGCAGAGGAGTTGGAGTATGCGCTCAATAAAATCACACCTTTGAGGGACTGACCCACCATCTTGCAATAAAGGCCTCCTAAATCGGTCGAGCGCTTATTACCTCCAAGACAAGGTTAGAGTGAAACCACACCTCTATGAGGGAGTAAATGAAAAGACAATGATATCCGAAAGGAAAAGTAGGTGCAGGACCTTAAAGAGTTTGGCATGGAGCTAGGTCCATTACGCTACCTTACAGTGAGTTTGAGTGCCACCACTACACAGCGAGAGCCACCATAACGACTTGCAAGTCTCTGTAGTGGCAACTGAGTCGATGGTGTCATCCTCCTCTAACAGGCATACAACTTTCGAACCTAACTAAGGGCAAACAAACAACTGAACTAAACAAGCAGTTAACCTAGATAATGAATTCATTGAACAAGCAAATTTCGGTGGCACCTCCCTCGTCATTGAATTCCAATCCTAATGGTTGGATTCAAGGCCTCCCTTTTCCATCTCATTTTTCTAGACTGCGGCCTAGAGTCCAAATGGTCCCATCCACGGTTTCATTCGTCAGGATGAATTTCAGTGCCACCCCCCTCGACTTTGAATTCCAATCCTGATGGATGGATTCAAGGCCACCATATTCCATCTCTTTTTTCTAGACAACTGCCCTATGTCTAGATGGTCCCATCTGTAGTTCGATCCATCAGGACAAATTTCGATGCCACCTCCCTCAGCATTGAATTCAATCCTGATGGATTGATTCAAGGCCACCCTTTTCCGTCTCATTTTTCTAGACTACCACCTAGAGTCTAGATGGTCCCATCCGTGCTTCAATCCGTTAGGATGGATCTCGGTGCCACCACCCTCGTCTTTGAATTTCGATACTGATGGACGGATTCAAGGCATCCATTTTCCACCTCAATTTTCTAGACAACCGCCTAAAGTCTAGTTGGTCCCATTTGTGGTTCGATCTATCAGGACGAATCTCAGTGGCACCTCACTCGCCTTTGAATTCGGATCCTGATGGATGGATTGAAGGCCTCACTTTTCCATCTCATTTTTCAGGACTATCGCCTGAAATCTAGATGGTCCCATTCGCGGTTTGATTCGTTTGGACGAATCTCGGGGCCACCTCCCTCGCTTTTGAATTCCGATCCTGATGGATGGATTCAAGGCCTCCCTTTTCCATCTCATTTTTTAGGACTACTACCTGGAGTCTAGATGGTCCCATCCGCAGTTCGATCCATCAAGACGAATCTCGGTGCCATCTCCCTTGCCTTTGAATTCTGTTCCTGATGGACAGATTCATGGCTCCTTATTTCCATCTCATTGACTACTGCCAGGAGTTCTGAGGGACCCATCTGCAGTTCAATCCGTCAAGACGAATCTCAGAGCCACCTCCCTCGCCTTTGAATTCCAATTTCGATGGTAGTATTCAAGTCCTCCCATTTCCATCCAAATTTTCTAGACTACCGGCTGGAGTTTAGCTGGTCCAAACCGCGGTTCGATCCTTTAGGACAAATCTCGATGAAACCTCCCGCGCCTTTGGATTCTAATCCTGATGGACATAATCTAGGCCTCTATTTTCCATCACATTTCTCTAGACTATTGCCCAGAGTCTAGATGGTCCCATCCGCGGTTCGATCCGTCTTGACGAATCTCGGTGCCACCTCCCTCTCCTTTGGATTCCAATCCTAATGGACCGATTCAATGCCTCCATTTTCCATCTTTTCTTGTAGACTACCGCTTGGAGTCTTGAAGGTCCCATCCGCGGTTTGATTCGTCAGGAAGAATATTGGTGCCGCCTCCCTCACCATTGAATTCTGATCCTGATGGAAGGATTCAAGGCCTCCCTTTTCCATCTCATTTTTCTAGACTACCACCCAAGGTCTAGATGGTCCCATCCGTGGTTCGATCTGTCCATTCAAATCTCGATGCCACCGCCCTAGCCTTTGAATTGCTATCCTGATGGATGGATTCAAGGCATCCCTTTTCCATCTCATTTTTCAAGACCACGGCCTGGAGTCTAGACGGTCCCATCTGCGGTTCAATTCATTAGAACGAATGTCGGTGCCACCACCCATGCCTTTGAATTCCAATCCGGATGGACGGATTCAAGGCCTCGAATTTCATATCATTTTTCTAAACCTCCACCCGGAGTCTAGTTGGTCCCATCTGCGGTTTGATCCATCAGGACCAATCTTGATGCCACCTCCCTCGCCTCTGAATTCCAATCCGGACGGACAAATTCAAGGCCTCCCTTTTCCATCCCATTTTTTTAGACTACCGCTTGAAGTCTAGATGGTCCCATTCGTGGTTCAATCCGTCAGGATGAGTCTCGGTGCCACCTCCCTTCCCTTTGATTGTAGATCCTGATGGACGGATTCGAGGCCTACATTTTCCATCTCATTCTAGACTGCTGCTTGGAGTCTAGATGGCCCCATCCACCGTTTGATCCGTGAAGACGAATCTCGGTTCCACCTCCTTCGCCTTTGAATTCTGATCATTATGGACAGATTCAAGGCCACCATTTTCCATCTCATTTTTCTAGACAAACCATCTGGAGTATTGATGGTCCCATCAGCGGTTCGATCTGTCAGGACAAATCTCGGTGCCACCTCCCTCGCCTTTGATTTCCAATCCTGATGGACGGATTCATGGCCTCCCTTTCCTATCTCATTTTTCTAGACAACAACACGGAGTACAAATTGCCCATCCACGGTTGGACTCGTTAGGATGAATGTCTGTGCCACCTCCCTCGCCTTTGAATTCCTATCCGGATGGACAAATTCAAGGCCTCTATTTTGCATCTCATTTTTGTGAACAACCGCTTGGACACCAGACTGTCCCATCTATGGTTCGATTTGTCAAGACGAATCTCAGTGCCACCTCCCTTGCCTTTGAATTCCAATCCTGATTGATGGATTCAAGGCCACCCATTTCCATCGCATTTTTCTAGACTATAGTCCATAGCCTAGATGGTCCCATCCACGGTTCAATCTGTCAGGATGAATCTTGGTGCCACCGCCCACGCATTTGATTTTCGATCCTGATGGACGGATTCAAGGCCTCCCTTTTCCATCTCATTTTTCTAGACCACCACTCTATGTCTTGATGGTCCCATCCGCAGCTCGATCCATTAGGATGAATCTCGGTGCCACCTCCTTTGCCATTGATTTCTGATCCAGATGGATGGATTCAAGGCCTCCAATTTCCATATCATTTTGCTAGTCTTCCGCTCGGAGTCTAGATGGTCCCATTTGTAGTTCGAACCGTTAGGACGAATCTCGGTGCCACCTCCCTCACCTTTGAATTCTGTTCCGGATGGACGGATTCAAGGCCTCCCATTTCCATCTAATTTTTCAAGACTCGGACCCGGTGTCTAGTTGGTCCCATCCATGGTTCGATCCGTTAGGAGGAATCTTGGTGCCACCTCCCTTCCCTTTGAATTCTGATTGTGATGGCCAAAATCAAGACCTCCAATTTCCATCTCATTTTTCTAGAATTCCTCCCGGAGTCTTTGTGGTCCCACTTGCGGTTCGAACAATTCGGACAAATCTCGGTGCCACATTCCTTGCCTTCGAATTCAGATCCTGACAGATGGAATCAAGGCCTGGAGTCTGGATGGTCCCATCAGCGGTTCAATCCATTAGGATGAATATCGATGCCACCTCCCTCGCCTTTGAATTCCGATCCTGATGGATGGATTCACGGCCTCCCTTTTCCATCTCATTTTTCTAGACTTCTGCCTAGAGTCTAGAAGATCCCATCTGCAGCTCGATTCATTAGGATGATTCTCAATGCGACCTCCCTCGCCATTGAGTTCCAATCCTTATGGATGGATTCAATGCCTCCATTTTCCATCTCATTTTTGTAGACTACCGCCTAGAGTCTAAATGGTCCCATCTGCTATTCGATTTGTCGTGACGAATCTTGTTGCCACTTCCCTCGCCTTTAAATTCTGATCTTGATGGATGGATTCGAGGCTTCCCTTTTCCATCTCATTTTTTTAGACTACCGCCAAAGGTCTAGATGGTCCCATTCGCGGTGCGATCCATTAGGACTAATCTCGGTGCCACCGCCCTCGCCTTTGAATTCCGATCAAAATGGACGGATTAAAGGACTCCCTTGTTCATCAAATTATTCTAGACCACCGCCTGGAGTCTAGATGGTCCCATCTATGGTTCGATCTATTAGGACGAATCTCGGTGCCACCTCCCTCGCCTTTGCATTACAATCCAGCTGGATATATTCAAGGCCTCCATTTTCCATTTCATTTCTCTAATCTTCCACTCGGTGTCTAGATGGTCCCATCCGTAGTTCGAACCGTCAGGACGAATCTCAATGCCACCTCCCTTGCCTTCGAATTCTAATCATGACGGATGGATTCAAGGCCTCCCTTTTCCTTCTCATTTTTGTAGACTACAGCTCGGAGTCTATATGGTCCCACTCGTGGTTCGATCCATTAGGAAGAATCTCGCTGCCTCCTCCCTTGCTTTTGAATTTCGATCCTAATGGACGGAATCAAGGCCTCATTTTTCCATCTAATTTCTCTAGACTACCGCCCAGAGTCTTGATGATCCCTTTTGCAGTTCGATCCGTTTGGACGAATATCGGTGCCACCTCCCACGCCTTCAAAATCCGATCCAAATGGACTGATTCAAGGCCTACCTTTTCCTTCTCATTTTTCTAGACTACAGCTCGGAGTCTAGATGGTCCCATCCACAGTTGGATCCGTCAGGACGAATCACGGTGCCACCTCCCTTGCCATGGAATTCCGATCCAGATGGACGGATTTAAGGCCTCCCTTTTCCAGCTCATTTTTCTAGACTACTGCTCGGAGTCTAGATGGTCCCATTCGTAGTTCAATTTGTTAGGACGAATATCGGTGCCACCTCCCACGCCTTCAAAATCAGATCCTGATGGACTGATCCAAGGCCTCCCTTTTCCATCTCATTTTTGTAGACTTCCGCCTGGAGTCTAGAAGGTCCCATCCGCGGTTCAACCCGTTAGGACGATTCTCAGTGCCACCTCCCTCGCCTTTAAATTCTGATTCTGATGGACGGATTCACGGCCTACATTTTCCATCTCATTTTGCTAGACAACAACCTGGAGGCTAGATGGTCCCATCCGCGGTTTGATCCGTTAGGATGAATCTCAGTGCCACCTCCCTCGCCATCGAATTCTGATCTAGATGGACGGATTCAAGGCCTCCCTTTTCCATCTCATACATCTAGACTACTATTTCGTGTCTAGATGGTCCCATCCGCTGTTCTATCCGTCAGGACGATTGCCGGTGCTACCTCCCTTGCCTTTGAATTCTGATCCTGATGGACGGATTCATGGCCTCCATTTTCCATCTCAGGTACCAAGACTACCGCCGAAAGTCAAGATGGTCCCATTTGCAGTTCAATCCGTCAAGACGAATCTCGGTGCCACCTCGTTCGCCTTTGAATTTTGATCCTGATGGATGGGTTCGTGGCCTCCATTTTCCTTCTATTTTTTCCAGACTACCACCCAGAGTCTAGATTGTTCCATCCGCTGTTTGATTCATTAGGACGAATCTCAGTGCCACCTCACTCGCTGAAGAATTCTGATCTTGATGGACGGATTCATGGCCTCGCCTTTGAATTCCAATCCTGAAGGACGGATTAAAGGCCAACATTTTCCATCTAATTTTTCTAGACAACCGCCAGGTGTCAAGATTGTCCCATCCGTGGTTCGGTCTGTTAGGATGAATCTCGGTGCCACCTCCCTCGCCTTTGAATTCCGATCCATATGGACGGATTGAAGGCCTCCCTTTTCCATCTCATTTTTCTAGACTACTGCCAGAAGTCTAGATGGTCCCATCGATTGTTTGATCTGTCTGGACGAATGTCGGTGCCACCAACCTTGCCTTTGAATTTTGATACTGATGGACGGACTCAAGGCCACCATTTTCCATCTCAATTTTCTAGACAACCGTCCATAGTCGAGATGGTCCCATTCGCTGTTCGATCCATCGGGACGAATCTGAGTGCCACCTCACTCACCTTTGATTTCGGATCCTGAAGGATGGATTCAAGGCCTACCACTTCCATCTCATTTTTCAAAACCATCGTTTGAAATCTAGACGGTCCCATTCACGGTTTGATTCATCTGGATGAATCTCGGGGCCACCTCCCTCGACCTTGAATTCCGATCCTGATGGATGGATTCAAGGCATCCCTTTTCCATCTCATTTTTCAAGACTACCGCTCGAAGTCTAGATGGTCCCATCTGAGGTTTGATCCGTTAGGATGAATTATGGTGCCTCTTCCCTCGCCTTTGAATTCCAATCCTGATGGATGGATTCAAGGCCTCCATTTTCCATCTCATTTTTCTAGACTACTGCCTAGAGTCTAGATGGTCCCATTTGCAATTCGATCCATCAAGACAAATCCCTATGCCACCACCCTCGCCTTTGAATTCTGATCCTAATGGACGAATTCATGGCGCCTTATTTCCAACTCATTTTTCTAGACTACCGCCAAGAGTTCTAAGGGACCCATCCGAGGTTTGATCTGTCAGGACGAATCTCAGAGCCACCACCCTCACCTTTGAATACCGATCCTGATGGATGGTTTCAAGGCCTCCCTTTTCTATCACATTTTTCTAGACCACCGCCCGGAGATTTGATGGTCCCATCCGTGGTTCGATCTGTAAGGACGAATCTCGGTGCTACCTCCCTTGCCTTTGAATTCCGATCCTGATGGACAGATTCATGGCCTCCAATTTCCGTCTCATTTCTCTAGACATCCGCCCGGAGTCTAGATTGTCCCATCCTGGTTCAAATCGTTAGGACAAATATCGATGCCACCTCTCATGCCTCTGAATTCGAATCCATATGGACGGATTCAAGGCCTCCCATTTCCATCTCATTTTTCTAGACTACCACCCGGTGTCTAGATGGTCCCATCTGTAGTTCGATTCGTCAGGATGAATATCGGTGACACCTCCCTCGCCTTCGAATTCTGATCCTGATGGACGGATTAAAGGCCTTGCTTTTCCATCTCATTTTTCTACACTACAGCATGGAGTCTAGATTGTCCCATCCACGGTTTGTCCCGTCAGGACGAATCTCTGTCCCACCTCCCTCGCCTTTGATTTTTTATCATGATGCATGGATTCAAGGCCTCCCTTTTCCCTCTCATTTTTCTAGACTTCCACCTCGAGTCTAGATGGTCCCATTCGTGGTTCCATCCATCAGGATGAATCTCTGTGCCACATCCCTCGCCATGGAGTTTCAATCCAGATTGACGGATTCAATGCCTCGCTTTTCCATCTCATTTTTCTAGACTAACGTCGGAGTCTAGATGGTCCCATCCGCGATTCGATCCGTTAGGGCAAATATCGGTGCCACTACCGTTGCCTTCCAATTCCGATCCTGATGGACGGATTCAAGGCCTCTCTTTTCCATCTCATTTTTATTGACTACCGCACGGAGTCTAGATTGTCCCATCCACATTTCGATCTGTCAGGACGAATCTCAGTGCCACCTCCCTCGCCTTAGAGTTCCGATCCTGATGGACAGATTCGAGGCCACCATTTTCCTTCTCATTTTTCTATACTACCTCTCGAAGTCTAGATGATCCCATCCGTGGTTCGATCCGACAGGATGAATGTCGGTGCCACCACCCTCACCTTTGAATTCCGATCCTGATGGATGGATTCGAGGCCTCCATTATTCTCCTCATTTTTCTAGACTACCACCCGAAGTCTAGATGGTCCCATCCGCAGTTCGATCTGACAAGATGAATGTCAGTGCCACCACACTCACCATTGAATTCCGATCCTGATGGATGGATTCAAGGCCTCCCATTTCCATATCAAGTTTAATGACTACCGCCCAGAGTTTTGACGGTCCCATCCGCACTTCGATCCGTTAGGACGAATCTCAGTGCCACCTCCCGCACCTTCGAATTCTAATCCTGATGGACGAATTCAAGGCCTCCCCTTTCCATATCATTTTTCTTGGCTATTGCACGGAGTATAGATAGTCCCATCCACAGTTCGATCTGTCAAGACGAGTCTTGGTGCCACCACCCTCGCCATTGAATTTGGATCTTGAAGGACAGATTCTTGGCCACCCTTTTCCATCTCAATTTTCTAGACTACCACACGAAGTCTAGACGGCCCCATCCATGGTTCGATCCATAAGGCCGAATCTCAGTGACACTTCCCTTGCTTTTGATTTCCAATCCCGACGGATGGATTCAAGGCCACCATTTTCCATCTCATTTTTCTATACTACTTCCCTGAGTCTAGATGGTCCCATTCGTGTTTCAATGACGAATCTCGGTGCCACCTCCCTCGCTTTTGAATTCCGATCCTGAGGGACGGATTCAAGGTCTCCCATTTCCCTCTCATTTATCTAGACTACTACCAAGAGTCTAGATGGTACCATTCACAGTTCGATCCATCAGGGTGAATCTCGGTGCCACCTCCCATGCCTTTGAATTCCGATCCTGATGGACAGATTCGAGGCCTCCCATTTCCATATCAGTTTTCTATACTATCGTCTGGAGTCTATATGATCCCATCCGTGGTTCGATCTGTCAAGACAAATCTCGGTGCCTCCTCCCTCCCCATTGAATTTCAATCCTGATGGATGGATTGAAGGCCTCCCTTCTCTATCTCAATTTTCTAGACAACCGCCTAGAATTTAGATGGTGCCATCCACGGTTTGATCCATCAGGACGAATCTCAGTGCCACAACGCACGCCTTTGAACTTCGATCATGATGGACGAATTCAAGGCCTCCCTTTTCCATCACAATTTTTCGGACTACCGCCCGGAGTCTAGATGGTCCAATCCACGGTTCGATCCGTCAGGATGAATCTCAGTGCCACCATCCTCGCCTTTGAATTCCAATCCTAATGGACGTATTCAAGGATCCAATTTCCATCTACTCGGAGTCTAGATAGTCCCATCAGCGGTTCGAACCGTCAGGATGAATCTCGGTGCCACCTCCGTCGCCTCTGAATTTCGATCCTGATGGACGTATTGAGAGCCTCCCAATTCCATCTCATTTTTCTTGACTACCGCCCGTAGTCTAGATGGTCCCAATCGTGGTTCGATGTGTCAGGACAAATCTGGGTGCCACCTCACTCGATTTTGTATTTCGATCCTGATAGACGGATTGAAGGCCGCATGTTTCCATCTAATTTCTCTAGACTACCAACTAGAGTCTAGATGCTCCATTCTACGGTTCGATCCATCAGGACGAATCTCTATGCCACCTCCCTCACCTTTGAAATCGTATCCTGAAGGACAGAATCATGGCCCGCATTTTCCATCTCATTTTTGGAGACTACCGCCTGGACTCTAGATGGTCCCATCTACAGCACAATCCGTCAGGATGAATCTCGGTGCCACCACCCTTGCCTTTGAATTCTTATCCAGAAGGACGGATTCAAGGTCTACATTTTTCTAGACTACCACCTGGAGTCTAGATGGTCCCATTCGTGATTCGATCTGTCAAGACGAATCTCGGTTCCTCCTCCCTTGCCTTTGAATTCTGATCTTGATGGACGGATTCAAGGCCTCCCATTTCCATCTCATTTTTCTAGACTATCGCCAGCATTCTAGATGGTCCCATACACGGTATGATCCGTTAGGGCAAATCACAGTGCCACCACGCTCGCCTTCGAACTCCGATCCAGTTGGACAAATTCAAGGCCTCCCAGTTACCATCTCATTTTCCAAGACTACTGCCCTGAGTTGTGATTGTCCCATTCGAGGTTCGATTCGTCAAGATGAATCTTGGTGCCACCTCCCTCGCTTTTGAATTCATATCCTAATTGACGAATTCAAGGCCTCCCTTTTCCATCTCATTTTTTTAGACTTCCACCCGGAGTCTAGATGGTCCCATTCGCGGTTCGGTCCGTCAGGACGAATCTCGGTGGCAACTCCCTCGCCTTTGAATTCTGATCTTGAAGGACGGATTCAAGGCCTCCCATTTCCATCTCATAATTCTAGACTACCGCCTGGAGTCAAGATGGTTCCATTAGCGGTTCGATCCATCAGGTCGAATCTCAGTGCCTCCTCCCTCACCTTTGAATTCCGATCCTTATGGACGGATTCAAGGCCTCCAATTTCCATCTCATTTTTCTACACTTCTGCTCGAAGTCTAGATAGTCCCATCAGCGGTTCGAACCGTCAGGATGACTCTCGGTGCCACCTCCGTCACCTCTGAATTTTGATCCTGATGGACGTATTGAAAGCCTCCCAATTCCATCTCATTTTTCTTGACTACCGCCCTTAGTCTAGATGGTCCCAACCGTGGTTCGATCTGTCAGGACGAATCTGGGTGCCACCTCCCTCGATTTTGTATTCCGATACTGATCAACGGATTCAAGACCTCATTTTTCCATCTAATTTATCTAGACTACCAACTAGAGTCTAGATGCTCCATTCCATGGTTCGATCCATCAGGACGAATATCTATGCCACCTCCCTCACCTTTGAAATCCTATCCTAAAGGATAGAATCATGGCCCGCATTTTCCATCTCATTTTTCGAGACTACCGCCAGGACTCTAGATGGTCCCATCTACAGCACAATCCGTCAGGATGAATCTCAGTGCCACCACCCTTGCCTTTGAATTCTTATCCTGAAGGATGGATTCAAGGTCTACATTTTCCATCACATTTTTCTAGACTACTACTTGGAGTCTAGATGGTCCCATTCGTGTTTCGATCTGTCAGGACGAATCTTGGTTCCTCCTCCCTTGCCTTTGAATTCTGATCTTGATGGATGGATTCAAGGCCTCCCATTTCCATCTCATTTTTCTAGACTATCGCTAGCATTCTAGATGGTCCCATACACGGTACGATCCGTTAGGGCAAATCTCAGTGCCACAACGCTCGCCTTTGAACTGCGATCCTGATTGACAAATTCATGGCCTCCCATTTTCCATCTCATTTTCCTAGACTACTGCCCTGATTTGTGATGGTCCCATTCGTGGTTCGATCCGTCAGGATGAATCTTGGTGCCACCTCCCTCGCTTTTGAATTCCTATACTAATTGACGAATTCAAGGCCTCCCTTTTCCATCTCATTTTTTTAGACTTCCACCCGGAGTGCAGATGGTCCCATTCGCGGTTCGGTCCGTCAGGACAAATCTCGGTGGCACCTCCCTCGCCTTTGAATTCCGTTCTTGAAGGACGGATTCAAGGCCTCCCATTTCCATCTCATAATTCTAGACTATCGCCTGGAGTCAAGATGGTTCCATTAGCGGTTCGATCCGTCAGGTCAAATCTCAATCCCTCCTCCCTCACCTTTGAATTCCGATCCTTATGGATGGATTCAAGGCCTCCCATTTCAATCTCATTTTTCTAGACTAATGCCTGGAGTCTAGATGGTCCCATCCATGGTTCGATCCATCAGGACAAATCTCGGTGCCAGCTCCCACGCCATTGATTTTCGATCCTGATGGAGGGATTCAAGGCCTTTCTTCTCCATCTCGTTTCTCTAGACTACCGCCTAGATTCTAGATGGTCCCATCCGTAGTTCAAACCGACAGGACGAATCTTGGTGCCACCTCCCTTGACTTTGAATTCCGATCGTGATGGATGGATTCAAGGCCTCCAATTTCTATCTCGTTTCTCTAGACTAACGCCCGGAGTCTAGATGGTCCCATCTGCGGTTTGATCTATCAGGATGAATCTCGGTGTGTCCACCCTCGCCTTTGAATTATGATCCTGATGGAGGGTTTCAAGGCCTTTCTTTTCCTTCTCATTCTTTTAGACTACTGCCATAATCTAGATGGTCCCATTCGCTGTTTGATCAAACATGACGAATCTTGGTGCCACCTCCCTCGCCATTGAATTCTGATCCTGATGGACGGATTCAAGGCCTCCAAATTCCATCTTATTTTTCTAGCCTTCAGCCTGGAGTCCAGATGGTCCCATCCATGGTTCGAACCATCAAGACGAATCTCGGTGCCACCTCCCTCTCCTTTGAGTTCCAATCTTGATGGATGGATTCACGGCCTCCCATTTCCATCTCATTTTTCTCGACTACCGTTCGGAGTCCACTAGGTCCCATCAACGGTTTGATCCGTCTAGACGAATCTCGTTGCCACCACCCTCACCATTGAATTCCGATCCTGATGGACGGATTAAAGGCCTCCCATTTCCATCTCATTTTTCTGGACTAACGCCTGGACTCTAGATGGTCCCATCTGCGATTCGATCCGTCAGGACAAATGTTGGTGCCACCTCCCTCGCCTTTGATTTTCGAACCAGATGGATGGATTCATGGCCTCCATCTTCAATCCATGGTTCGATTCGTCAACACTAAACTCGGTGCCACCTCCCTCGCTTACGAATTCAGATCCTGATGTACTGATTCGAGGCCCCCAATTTCCATCTCATTTTTCTAGACTTCCGCCCGGAGTCAAGATGGTCCCTTCCGCGGTTCAAACCGTCAGGATGAATCTCTGTGCCACCTTCCTTGCCTTTGAATTCCAATCCTAATGGTCAGATTCAAGGCCTCCCATTTCCATCTCATTTTTCTAGACTACCGCCCGGAGTCTAGATGCTCCCATGTGCGATTCGATCCATCAGGACGAATCGTGGTGCCACCTCCCTTGCCTACGAATTCTAAACTTGATGGACGGATTGAAGGCATTTCTTCTCCTTCTCAGTTTTCTTGACTACAACCGAGAGTCTAGATGGTCCCATCCGTGGTTCGATCAGTCTGGACGAATCTCAGTGCCACCTCCCTTGCCATTGAATTCCGATCCAGATGGACGGATTCAAGGCCTCCAAATTCCATCATTCTTTTTCTGACTTCCGCCCAGAGTCTAAATGGCCCCATCCGTGGATCGAACTATCAGGACAGATCTCCATGACATCTCCCTCTCCATTGAATTCTGATCTTGAAGGACGGATTCAAGGCCTCCAATTTCCATCTCATAATTATAGACTACCATGTGGAGTCAAGATGGTTCCATCCGCGGTTCGATCCGTCAGGCCGAATCTCGGTGCCACCTCCCATGCCTTTGAATTCTGATCCTGATGGACAAATACAAGGCCTCCCATTTCAATCTCATTTTTCTAGACTAACGCCTAGAGTCTAGATGGTCCCAACCGCGGTTCGATTCGTTAGGACAAATCTCGGTGCCACCTCCCACGCCATTGAATTCCTATCTTGATGGATGGATTCATGGCCTTTCTTTTCCATCTCGTTTCTCTAGACTACCGCCTAGATTCAAGATGGTCCCATCCGTAGTTTGATCCGACAGGATGAATCTCGATGCCACCTCCCTTGCCTTTGAATTCTGATTCTGATGGATGGATTCAAGGCCTCCTATATCTATCTCATTTCTCTAGACTACCGCCCGGAGTCTAGATGGTCCCATCCGCTGTTTCATCTGTCAGGACGAATCTCGGTGCAACAACCCTCGCATTTGAATTTCGATCCTGAAGGACAGTTCCAAGGACTTTCTTTTCCTTCTCATTTTTTTTGACTACCGCCTATAGTCTAGATGGTCCCATCCACGGTTCGATCTGACATGACGAATCTCGATGCCACCTCCCTCGCCATTGATTTCTGATCCTGATGGACGGATTCAAGGCCTCCAATTTCCATCTTATTTTTCTAGCCTTCCGCTTGGAGTCTAGATGGTCCCATCTGTGGTTCGAACCGTTAAGACGAATCTCGGTGCCACCTCCCTCTCCTTTGAATTCCGATCTTGATGGACGGATTCACGGCCTCCCATTTCCATCTCATTTTTCTCGACTACCGTTCGGAGTCTACTAGGTCCCATCAACGGTTCGATCCGTCAGGACAAATCTCGGTGCCACCTCCCTTGCCTTTGAATTCTTATCCTGAAGGATGGATTCACGGTCTACATTTTCCATCACATATTTCTAGACTTCAACCTAGAGTCTAGATGGTCCCATTCGCGGTTCGATCTATCAGGACGAATCTCGGTTCCTCCTCCCTTGCCTTTGAATTTTGATCTTGATGGACGGATTCAAGGTCTCCCATTTCCATCTCATTTCTTTAGACTATCGCCAGCATTATAAATGGTCCCATACACGGTACGATCCGTTAGGGCGAATCCCAATGCCACCACACTCGGCTTTGAACTCTGATCCGGATGGACAAATTCAAGGCCTCCCATTTTCCATCTCATTTTCCTAGACTACTGCCCTGAGTTGTGATGGTCCCATTCGTAGTTCGATCTGTCAGGATTAATCTTGGTGCCACCACCCTCACTTTTGAATTCCTATCCTAATTGACGAATTCAAGGCCTCCCTTTTCCATCTCATTTTTCTAGACTTCCGCTAGGAGTCTAGATGGTCCCATTCGCGATTCGGTCCGTCAGAACGAATCGCGGTGGCACCACCCTCGCCTTTGAATTCCGATCTTGAAGGAAGGATTCGAGGTCTCCCATTTCCATCTCATAGTTCTAGAATACCGCCTAGAGTCAAGATGGTTCCACCCACAGTTCGATCCGTCAGGTCGAATCTCGGTGCCTCCTCCCTCACCTTTGAATTCCGATCCTTATGGATGGATTCAAGGCCTCCCATTTCAATCTCATTTTTCTAGACTAACGCCTGGAATCTAGATGGTCCCAACCGTAGTTCGATCCATCAGGACAAATCTCAGTGCCACCTCCCACGCCATTGAATTCCGATCCTAATGGACGGATTAAAGGCCTTTCTTTTCCATCTCATTTCTCTAGACTACCGCCTAGATTCTAGATGGTCCCATCCGCTGTTCAATCTGACACGACGAATCTTGGTGCCACCTCCCTTGCCTTTGAATTCCGATCTTGATGGATGGATTCAAGGCCTCCTATTTCTATCTCATTTCTCTAGACTACCGCCCGGAGTCTAGATTGTCCCATCTGCGCTTCGATCCGTCAAGACGAATCTCAGTGCGACCACCCTCACCTTTGAATTCCGATCCTGATGGACGGTTTCAAGGCCTTTCTTTTCCTTGTCATTTTTTTAGATTACTGCCATACCCTAGATGGTCCCATCGGCGGTTCGTTCAGACATGACAAATCTTGGTGCCACCTCCCTCGCCATTGAATTTCGATCCTGATGGACAGATTCAAGGCCTCCAAATACCATCTTATTTTTCTAGCCTTCCGCCTGGAGTCCAGATGTTCGCATTCGTGGTTCAAACCGTCAAGACGAATCACGGTGCCACCTCCCTCTCCTTTGAATTCCAATCTTGATGGACGGATTCACAGCCTCCCATTTCCATCTCATTTTTCTCGACTACCGTCCGGAGTCTACTAGGTCCCATCAACAGTTCGATCCGTCAGGACGAATCTTGTTGCCACCACCCTCGCCATTGAATTCTAATCCTGTTGGACGGATTCTTGGCCTCCCATTTCCATCTCATTTTTCTAGACTACCGCTTGGAGTCTAGATGGTCCCATGTGCAGTTCGATCCATCAGGATGAATCGCGGTGCCATCTCCATTGCCTACAAATTCTAATCCAGATGGACGGATTGAAGGCATTTCTTATCCTTCTCAGTTTTCTAGACTACAACCTAGAGTCTAGATGGTCCCATCTGTGGTTAGATCCATCAGGACGAATCTCGGTGCCACCTCCCTCGCCATTGAATTCTAATACAGATGGACGGATTCAAGGCCTCCAATTTCCATCTTATTTTTCTTGGATTCCGCTAGGAGTCTAAGTGGCCGCATTCGTGGATCGAACCGTCAGGACGAATCTCAGTGACACCTCCCTCGCCTTTGAATTCCTATCATGAAGGACGGGTTCAAGGCCTCCCATTTCTATCTCGTAATTCTAGAATATTGGCTGGAGTCAAGATGGTTCCATCCGCGGTTCGATCCATCAGGTGGAATCTCGACGCTACCTCCCTCGCCTTTGAATTCTGATCCTGATGGATGGATTCGAGGGCTCTCATTTCAATCTCATTTTTCGAGACTAACGGTAGGAGTCTAGAAGGTCCCAACCGTGGTTCGATCTGTCAGGACAAATCACGATGCCACATCCCACGCCATTGAATTCCGATCCTGATGGATGGATTCAAGGCCTTTCTTTTCCATCACATTTTTCTAGACTGCCGCCTAGAGTCTAGATGGTCCCATCCGTGGTTTGATCCGTCAGGACGAATCTCGGTGCCTCCTCCCTTGCCTTTGAATTATGATTCTGATGGATGGATTCAAGGCCTCCTATATCTATCTTATTTTTCAAGACTACCACCTGGAGGCTAGATGGTCCCATCCACGGTTCGAACTGTCAGGACGAATCCCGGTGCCACCTCCCTCGCCTTTGAATTTAGATCTTGATGGTCGGATTCAAGGCCTCCCTTTTCCATCTCAAATTTAAGGACTACCGCCTGGAGTCTAGGTGGTCCCATTTGCAGTTCGATCTGTCAGGACGAATCTCGGTGCCACCTCCCTCGCCTTTGAATTCTAATCCTGATGGACGGATTCATGGCCTCCCTTTTCCATTTCATTTTTCAAGACTACCGCCTGATGTCTTGATGGTCCCATCCGTGGAGTGATCCGTTAGGAAGAATCTCGGTGCCACCTCTCTCACCATTGAATTCCGATCCTGATGGACGGATTCAAGACCTCCTTGTTCCATCTCATTTTTCAAGACTACTGCCAGAAGTCTAGATGGTCCCATACGCAGTTCGATCCATCAGGACGAATGTCAGTGCCAACTCCCCCACCTTTCAATTCCAATCCTGATGGGTGATTGAAGGCCTCCAATTTCCATCTCACTTTTCTAGGCTGCAGCACAGAGTCTAGATGGTCCCATCCATAGTTCGATCCATCAGGATGAATCTTTGTGCCACCACCAGAGCCTTTGAATTATGATCCAGATGGTTGGATTCAAGGCCTCCCATTTCCATCTCATTTTTCTAGACTATCGCCCAGAGTCTAGATGGTCCCATCTGCGGTTCGATCCATGTTGACGAATCTTGTTGCCACCTCCCTCGCCTTTGAATTCTGATCCTGATGGACAAATTCATGGCCTTTCTTTTCCATCTCTTTTTTCAAGACTTCGGCACGGAGTCTAGATGGTCTTATCCACGGTAAGAACCGTTAGGACGAATCTCGGTGCCACCTCCCACTCCAATGAAAACCTATCCTGATGGATGGATTCAAGGCCTCCCATTTCCATCTCATTTTTCTGGCTTCCGCCTGAAATCCTCGTTGTCCCATGCATGGCTCGATCCGTCCGGACGAATCTCGGTGCCACCTCCCTCGCCTTTGAATACTGATACTAATGGATGGATTCAAGGCCTCATTTTTCCATCTAATTTCTCTAGACTTTCGCCTAGAGTATAGATGATCCCATCTGCGGTTTGATCCGTCAGGATGAATCTCGGTGCCACCACCCTCGCCTTTGAATTCCAATCCTGAAGTATGGATTCAAGGCCAACATTTTCCAACTCAATCTCAGTGCCACCTCACTTGCCTTTGAATTCTTATCTTGATGGACGGATTCAAGGCCTCCCTTTTCCATCTCATATTACGAGACTACCGCCCAGAGTCGTGATGGTCCCGTCCGCGGTTCGATCCGTCAGGACGAATCTCGGTTCCACCTCGCTCACCTTTGAATTCCAATCCTATTGGATAGATGCAGGGCCTCCTTGTTCCATCTCATTTTTCTAGACTACCGCCTAGAGTCTAGATGGTCCCATCTACGGTTCGTTCCGTCAAGATGAATCTCAGTGCCACCACCTTCGCCTTTGAATTCTGATCCTGATGGACGGATTCAAGGCCACCCCTTTCCATCTCATTTTCCCAGGCTACCACACGGAGTCTATATCGTCCCATCCGTAGTTCGATCCGTCAAGACGAATCATGGTGCCACCACCCTTGCCTTTAAATTCCTATCTTTACGAACGGATTCAAGGCCTCCCTTTTCCAACTCATTTTTCTTGACTACCGCCTTGAGTCAGGATGGTCCCATCCTTGGTTCGATCCTTCAGGACGAATGCTGGTGCCACCATCCTCGCCTTTGAATTCTGATCTCGATGAATGGATTCAAGGCCTCCATTTTTCATCTCATTTTGATAGACTACTGGCTTGAGGCTAGATGGTCCCATTCACGGTTTGATCCGTCTAAACGAATCATGGTGCCACCTCACTCGCTTTTGATTTCCGATCCTGATTGTCGGATTCAAGGCCTCCCTTTTCCATCACATTTCTTTTGACATCCGCCCGGAGTCTAGATGGTCCCATCCACTGTTCGATGCGTCAGGATGAATCTCGGTGACTCCTCCCTCACCTTCAAATTTCGATCTTGAGGGATGGTTTCAAGGCCTACCTTTTCCATTTACTATTTCTGGACTACCGTCTAGTGTCTAGATGGTCCCATCCACGGTTCGATCCGTCCGGATAAATCTCGATGCCACCTCCCTCGCCTTCGAATTGTAATCCTGATGGGTGGATTCATGGCCTCCCCTTTCCATCTCATTTTTCTAGGCTATCGCACGGAATCTAGATGGTCACGTCCGTAGCTCAATCCGACAGGATGAATCTTGGTGCCACCACCCTCGCCTTTGAATTTTGATCCTGAAGGATAGATTCAAGGCCTCCCTTTTCCATCTCATTTTTCTAGACTACCACCTAGAGTCTAGATGGTCCCATCTGCGGTTCCATCCATTTGGACGAATCTCAGTGCCACCACCCTCGCCTTTGAATTCCGATCCCGATGGATGGATTCAAGGCCTCCATTTTCCATCTCATTTTTCTTGACTACTGCCTTGAGTCTTGATGGTTCCATTCGCGGCTCGATCCGTCTGGACGAATCTCGGTGCCACCTCCCTCGGTTTTGAATTCTATTATCGATTGTCGAATTCAAGGCCTCCCTTCTCCATCTCATTTTTTTAGACTTCCGACCAGAGTCTAGATGGTCCCATCCGCAGTTCGATCCCTCAGGACAAATCTCGGTGACACCTCCCTCACCTTCGAATTCCAATCTTGAAGGACGATTTTAAGGTCTGCCTTCTCATATTTCTTGACTACCGCCTGGAGTCTAGATGGTACCATCCGCGGTTCGATCCGTCTAGACGAATTCTGATCTCCTTCGGTTTTCGATCCCAATGGATGGATTCAAGGCCTACCCATTCCATCTCATTGTTCTAGGCTACCACATGGAGTCTAGATGGTCCCATCCATAGTTTGATCTGTCAAGACGAATCTTGGTGCCACCACCCTCGCCTTTGAATTCTGATCTTGAAGGACATATTCAAGTCCTCCCTTTTCCATCTCATTTTTCTAGACTATCGCTCAGAGTCTGGATGGTCCCATCCACAGTTCGATCCGTCAGGACGAATCTCGGTGCCACCACCCTAGATGTTGAGTTCCGATCTTGATGGATGGATTCAAGGCCTCCATTTTCCATCTCAGTTTTCTAGACTACTGCCCTAAGTCTTCATGGTCCCATTCGTTGTTCAATCCGTCAGGACAAATCTCGGTGCCACCTCGCTCACCTTTGAAATCCTATCCTGATGGATAGATTCACGGCCTCATTTTTCGATCTAATTTCTCTAGACTACCGCCTAGAGTCTAGATGGTCCCATCCATGGTTCGATCCGTCCGGATGAATCTCAATGCCACCACCCTTGCCTTTCTGGACAACCACTCAGAGTCTAGATGGTCCCATCTGCTGTTCGATACGTCAGGACGAATCTGGGTGCCTCCGCCCTTGCCTTTGAATTCTGATGTTGATGGACGGATTCAAGGCCACCCATTTCCATCTCATTTTTCTAGACTAACGCCTAGAGTCTAGATGGTCCCATCGACGGTTAGAACCGTCTGGATGAATCTCGATGCCACCACCCTTGCCTTTGAATTCCGATCTAGATGGATGGATTCAAGGCATCCAATTTCCTTCTCATTTTTATTGACGTCCGCCCAGGGCCTAGGTAGTCCCATCCACGGTTCGATCCCTCTGGAAGAATCTTAGTGCCACCAGCCTCGCCAATGAATTCTGATCTTGATGGATGGATTCGTGGACCCCCTTTTCCATCTCATTTTTCTAAACAACCGCCCGAAGTCTTGATGGTTCCATCCACAGTTCGATCAGTCAGGACGAATCTCGGTGCCACCTCGTTCACCTTTGAATTCTGATCCTAAAGGACGGATTCAGGGCCTCCTTGTTCTATCTCATTTTTCTAGACTACCGCACAAAATCTAGATGGTCCCATCTACGGTTCGATCTGTCTAGACGAATGTCGTTGCAACCTCCCTCATTTTTCCATCTAATTTCTCTAGGCTTCCGCCTAGAGTGTAGATGGTCCCATTTGTGGTTTGATCCGTCAGGATGAATCTCGGTGCCACCAACCTCGCATTTGAATTCTGATCATGATGGACGGATTCAAGGCCACCCCTCGCATTCTCGGTCCCATCCGTAGTTTGATCAGTTAGGACGAATCTTGGTGCCACCACCCTCCCCTTCGAATTCCGATCATGACGAACGGATTCAAGGCCTCCCATTTCTGTCTCTTTTTTCTTGACTACCGCCTAGAGTCTGGATGGTCCCATCTGTGGTTCGATCCATCATGACGAATCTCGGTGCGACCACCCTCGCCTTTGAATTTTGATCCCGATGGATGGATTGAAGGCCTCAATTTCCCATCTCAATTTTCTAGACTACTACCCTGAGTTTGGATGGTCCCATTCGCGGTTCGATCCGTCTGGACGAATCTCAGGGCCACCTCCCTCGCTTTTGAATTCCGATCCTGATTGTCGGATTCAAGGCCTCCCGTTTTGATCTCATTTTTTTTGACTTCCGCCTAGAGTTTAGATGGTCCCATCCGCGATTCGAATCGTCAGCATGAATCTCGGTGACTCCTCCCTCACCTTCAAATTCCAATCTTGTAGGACTGTTTCATGGCCTGCTGTTTCCATCTCATATTTCTGGACTACCGCCTGAAGTTTAGAAGGTCCCATCCGCGGTTCGATCCGTCCAGACAAATCTCGGTGCCACCTCCCTTGCCTTCAAATTCTGATCTTGATGGGTGGATTCAAGGCCTCCCCTTTCCATCTCATTTTTCTAGGCTACCGCACGGAGTCTAGATGGTCACATCCGTAGTTCGATCCGATAGGACGAATCTTGGTGCCACCACCCTAGCCTTTGAATTCTGATCTTGAAGGACAGATTCAAGGCCTCCCATTTCCATCTCATTTTTCCAAACTACTACCTAGAGTCTAGATGGTCCCATTTGCGGTTCGATCCGTTAGGACGAATCTCAATGCCACGACCCTCGCCTTTGAATTCCTATCACGAAGGTTCGATTCAAGGCCTCCATTTTCCTTCTCATTGTTCTAGACTACTACCATGAGTCTTGATAGTCCCATTCACGGTTCGATCTATCTGGACGAATCTTGGTGCCACCTCCCTCGCTTTTGAATTCCGATATTGATTGTCGAATTCAAGGCCTCCCTTTTCCATCTCATTTTTTTAGACTTCCGCCCGAAGTCTAGATGGTCCCATTCGTGGTTCGATCCCGTAGGACAAATCTCAGTGACACCTCCCTCACCTTCAAATTCCAATCATGAAGGACGGTTTCAAGGCCTGCCTTTTCCATCTTATATTTCTGGACTACCGCTTGGAGTCTTGATGGTCCCAACCATGGTTTGATCTATCTGGACGAATCTCGGTGCCACCTCCCTCGCCTTCGAATTCTTATCCTGATGGACAGATTCAAGCCCTCCCGTTTCCATCTCATTTTAGTAGGCTACCGCACGATGTCTAGATGGCCCCATCTGTAGTACGATCTGTCTGGACGAATCTCGGTGCCACCTCCCTCGCTTTTGAATTCCGATCCTGATTATCGGATACAAGGCCTCCGTTTTCCATCTCATTTTTTTTGACTTCCGCTCGGAGTCGAGATGGTTCCATCTACGGTTCGATCTGTCTGGACGAATCTCGGTGACTCCTCCCTCACCTTCGAATTCTGATCTTGAAGGACGGTTTCAAGGCCTGCCTTTTCCATCATATATTTCGATCGCTTCGAGTCTAAATGGTCCCATCCGCG
The DNA here is from genome assembly GCA_024699735.1 of Posidonia australis. Lineage (NCBI taxonomy): Eukaryota > Viridiplantae > Streptophyta > Magnoliopsida > Alismatales > Posidoniaceae > Posidonia > Posidonia australis. Next base: position 9,625 of record JAMKQA010009226.1, on the reverse strand, counting down.
GTTCGATCCGTCACGACAAATCTCGGTGCCACCTCCATCGCATTCGAATTCTGATCCCGATGGGTGGATTCAAGGCCTCCCATTTCCATCTCATTTTTCTAGGCTACAGCATGGAGTCAAGGTGGTCCCATTCGTAGTTCGATCCGTTAGGACAAATCATTGTGCCACCACCCTCGCCTTTGAATTCTGATCTTGAAGGATAGATTCAAGGCCTCCCTTTTCCATCCCATTTCTCTAGACTACCGCCTATTGTCTAGATGCTCCCATCTACGGTTCGATCCGTTAAGACGAATCTTAGTGCCACCATCCTCGCCTTTGAATTGCGATCCTGATGGATGGATTCCATGCCTCCATTTTCCATCCCATTTTTCTAGACTACTGCCCTGAGTCTTGATGGTCCCATTCGTAGTTCGATCCGTCTGGACGAATCTTGGTGCCACCTCCCTTGCTTTTGAATTCCGATATTGATTGTCGAATTCAAGGCCACCTTTTTCCATCTAATTTTTTTAGACTTCCACCCAAAGTCTAGATGGTCCCATCTGCAGTTCGATCCCTCAAGACAAATCTTGGTGACACCTCCCTCACCTTCGAATTCCAATCTTGAAGGACGGTTTCAAAGCCTACCTTCTCATATTTCTAGACTACCGCCTGGAGTCTAGATGGTCCCATCTGCTGTTTGATCCGTCCAAACGAATCTCGGTGCCACCTCCCTCACATTCGAATTCCGATCCCAATGGACAGATTCAAGGCCTCCCCTTTCCATCTCATTATTCTAGGCTACCACACGGAGTCTAGATGGTCCCATCCATAGTTTGATCTGTCAAGACAAATCTTGGTGGCACTACCCTCGCCTTTGTATTCCGATCTTAAAGGACATATTCAAGGCCTCCCTTTTCCATCTCAAATTTCTAGACTACCACCCAGAGTCTAGATGGTCCCATCCATAGTTCGATCCATCTGGACGAATCTTGGTGCCACCACCCTAGCCCTTGAATTCTGATCACGATGGATCGATTCAAGGCCTCCATTTTCCATCTCATTTTCCTAGACTACTGCCCTGACTCATGATGGTCCCATTCGTGGTTCGATCCGTTAGGACGAGTCTAGGTGCCATCTCACTCACCTTTGAAATCTGATCCTGATGGACGGATTCACGGCCTCATTTCTCCATCTAATTTCTCTAGACTACCACCGAGAGTCTAGATGGTCCCATCCGCGGTTTGATCCATTAGGATGAATCTCAGTGCCGCCACCCTCGCCTTTGAATTCCGATCCTGAGGGACGAATTCGTGGCCAACATTTTCCATGTCATTTTTCTGGACAACCTCTCGGAGTCTAGATGGTCCCATCTGCTGTTCGAGTCATCAGGATGAATCTCGGTGCCTCCGACCTTGCCTTTGAATTCTGATCTTGATTGATGGATTCAAGGCCACCCATTTCCATCTCATTTTTCTAGACTACTGCCTAGAGTCTAGATGGTCCCATCCACGGTTCGAACCATCAGGATAAATCTCGATGCCACCACCCTCGCCTTTGAATTCCGATTTGTATGGATGGATTCATGGCATCCTATTTCCTTCTTATTTTTATTGACTTCAGCCCAAAGCCTAGGTAGTCCCATCCACGGTTCCATCCCTTTGGACGATTCTCGGTGCCACCATCCTCGCCTATGAATTCCGTTCCTGATGGACGGACTCGAGGACCCCCTTTTCCATCTCATTTTTCTAGACCATCGCTCGGTGTCTAGATGGTCCCATCCACGATTTGATCCGTTTGGACGAATCTCGGAGCCACCTCCCTCGCCTTTGAATTGTGATCCAGTTGGATGGATTCATGGCCTCCCTTTTCCATCTCATTTTTCTAGACTATCGCACGGAGTCTTGATGGTCCCATCCATAGTTTGATCCGCTAGGACGAATCTCGATGCCACCGCCCTCGCCCTTGAGTTCCGATCCAGATGGATGGATTCAAGGCCTCCATTTTCCATCTCATTTTTCTAGACTACCGCCTAGAGTCTAGATGGTCCCTACCGCGGTTCAATCCATTACGCCGAATCACCACGTCCCTCGCCCTTGAAATACGATCATGATGGATGGATTCAAGGCCTCCCCTTTCCATCTCAATTTTCTAGGCTATCACACGGAGTCTAGATGGTCCCATCCCTAGTTCGATCCTCTAGGACGAATATAGGTGCCATCACCCTCACCATTGAATTCCAATCTTGTCGGATGGATTCAAGGCCTCCCTCTTCCATCTAATTTTTCTAGACTACGGCACAGAGTTAAGATGGTCCATTCTGCGGTTCAATCCGTTAGGACGAATCTCAGTGCCACCACCCTCGCCTTTGAATTCTGATCCCAATGGATGGACTCAAGGCCTCCATTTTCCATCTCATTTTTCTAGACTACAGGCTAGAGTCTAGATGGTCCCATTCGCCGTTTGATCCATCTGGGTGAATCTCGGTGCCACCTCCCTCACGTTTGAGTTCTGATCCTGATTGATAGATTCAAGGCCTCCCATTTCCAACTCATTTTTTTAGACTTCCGCCTAAAGTCGAGGTGGTCACATCAACGGTTTGATCCATCAAGACGAATCTTGGTGACACCTCTCTCTTCTTTGAATTCTGATCCATAAGGACGGATTCAAGGCCTTCCTTTTCCATCTCAACTTTCTAGACAACCGCCCACAGTCAAGATGGTCCCAACCATAGTTCGATCCGTCAGGACCAGTCTCAGTGCCCCCACCCACGCCTTTGAACTCCGATCCTGTTGGATGGATTCAAGGCCTCCCTTTTCCATCTCATTTTTCTAGACCACCGCCCACAGTCCAGATGGTCCCTTCCGTGGTTCGTTCCATTTGGACGAATCACGGTGCCACCACCCACGCCTTTGAATTCCGATCCGGATGGACGGAATCAAGGCCTCACATTTCCATCACATTTTTCTAGACTACCGCCCCGAGTATAGTTGGTCCCATTTGCGGTTCGATCCGTCAAGACGAATCTCGATGCCACCTCCCTCTCCTTTGAATTCCGATCCTGATGGACGGATTGAAGGCCTCCCTTTTCCATCTCATTTTTCTAGATTACCGCCTGGAGTCTACTAGGTCCCATCCACAGTTCGATCCGTCTGGACGAATCACAGTGCCACCACCCTCGCCTTTGAATTCCTATACTGATGGATGGATTCAAGGCCTCCCATTTCCATCTCATTTTTCTAGACTACCGCACGTAGTCTAGATGGTGCCATCTGTTGTTTGACTCACAAGGACGAATTTCGGTGCCAGCTCCCTCGCCAATGAATTCCGATCCTGATGGACAGATTCAAGGCCAACAATTACCATCTCATTTTTCTAGACTTCCGCCTGATGTCATGATGGTCCCATCCATTGTTTGAACCGTCTGGAAGAATCACAATGCCACCTCCCTCGCCATTGAAATATGATCCAGATGGTCGGATTCAAGGCCTCCCATTTCATCTCTGTTTTCTAGACTACCGCCTGGAGTATAGATGGTCCCATCTGCGGTTCGATCCATTAGGACGAATCTCGGTGCCACCACCATCGCCATTGAATTCTGATCCTGATGGACGGATTCAAGACCTTTCTTTTCCATCTCAATCTTCTAGACTTCCGCACGGAATCTAGATGGTCCCATCCACAGTTAGAACCATCAGGACGAATCTCGGTGCTACCTCCCTCTCCTTTGAATACCGATCCTGATGGATGGATTAAAGGCCTCCCATTTCCATCTCATTTTTTTGACTTCCGCCTAGAGTCCACTAGGTCCCATCCACGGTTCGATCCGTCAGGACGAATCTCGGTGCCAATTCCCTCGCCTTCGAATATCGATCATGATGGACAGATTCATTGCCTCACTTTTCCATCTAATTTCTATATACTTCCTCCCATAGTATAGAGGGTCCCATCGGCGGTTTGATCCGTCAGGATTAATATCGGTGCCACCACCCTTGCCTTTGAATTCAGATCCGAAAGGACAGATTCATGGCCAACATTTTCCATCTCATTTTTCTAGACAATCGCCTAGAGTCTAGATGGTCCCATCCGAGGTTCGATCCGTCAGGATGAATCTCAGTGCCTCCTTCCTTGCCTTTGAATTCTGATCTTGATGGACGGATTCAATGCCTTAGTTTTCCATCTAATTTCTCTAGACTTCCACCTAGAGTATAAATGGTCCCATCTGCGGTTTGATCCATTAGGACGATTCTCGGTGCCACCACCCACGTCTTTGAATTCCGATCCTGAAGGGCGGATTCAAGGCCAACATTTTCCATCTCATTTTTCTAGACAACCGCCAGGTGTCTAGATGGTCCCATCCGCGGTTCGATCCATCAAGACGAATCTCGATGCCTCCACCCTTTCCTTTGAATTCATATCTTGATGGATGGATTCTAAGCCCCCCATTTCCGCGATTACTTGACTACCGCCCGGAGTCTAGATGGTCCCATCCGCGATTCGACTCACCAGGACGAATTTTTGTGCCACCACCCTCGCCAATGAATTCTGATCCTGATGGATGGATTCAAGGCCCACAATTTCCATCTCATTTTTCTAGACTTCCGCTCGATGTCAAGATGGTCCCATCCGTGGTTCGAACCATCATGATGAATCTCGGTGCCACCTCCCTCGCCATTGAATTATGATCCGGATGGTCGGATTCTAGGCCACCCATTTCCATCTCATTTTTCAAGACTACCGCCCGGAGTCTTGATGGTCCCATCTACGGTTCGATCCGTCAGGACGAATCTTTGTGCCACCTCCCTCGCCTTTGAATTCTAATACTGATGGACGGATTCATGGCCTTTGTTTTCCATCTTAGTTTTCTAGACTTCTACACCGAGTCTAGATGGTCCCATCAACGGTTCGAACTGTCTGGATGAATCTCGGTGCCACCTCCCTCTCCTTTGAATACCGATCCTGATGGACGGATTCAAGGCCTCCCATTTCCATCTCATTTTTTTGACTTCCGCCCTGAGTCCACTTGGTCCCATCCACGGTTTGATTCGTCTGGACAAATCTCGGTGCCACCTCCCACGCCTTTGATTATCGATAATGATGGATGGATTAAAGGCCTCATTTTTCCATCTAATTTCTGTAGACTTCCGTCGAGAGTATAGATGGTTCCATCTGTGGTTTGATCCTTGAGGATGAATCTCAGTGCCACCACCCTAGCCTTTGAATTCCGATCCTGAAGGACAGATTCAAGGCCAACATTTTCCATCTTGTTTTTCTAGACAACCGCCCGGAGTATAGATGGTCCCATCTGTTGTTCAATCCGTCAGGATGAATCTCGGTGCCTCCTCCCTTACCTTTGAATTCCGATCTTGATGGATAGATTCAGGGCCTCCCATTTCCATCTCTTTTTCGGGACTACCGCCTAGAGTCTAGATGGTCCCATCCACGGTTCGAACCCTCAGGACGAATCTCGGTGCCACCTCACTTGCCTTTGAATTTAGATCTTGATGGACGGATTCAAGGCCTCCAATTTCCATCTCATTTTTCTTGACTTCTGCCGTAGTCTAGATGGTCCCATCAGCAGTTCGAACCGTCCAGATGAATCTCGGTGCCACCTCGGTCGCCTTTGTATTTCGATCCTGATGGACGTATTCAAGGCCTCCCAATTCCATCTCATTTTTCTAGACTACCGCCCATAATCTAGATGGACCCATCCGTGGTTCGATCCATCTAGTCGAATCTCGGTGCCACCTCCCTTGCCTTTGTTTTCCGATCATGATGGATGGATTCAAGGCCTCATTTTTCCATCTAATTTCTCTAGACTACCGACCAGAGTCTAGATGCTCCAATCCACGGTTCGATCCATCAGGACGAATCTCTATGCAACCTCCCTAACCTTTGAAATCCGATCCTGAAGGATGGAATCATGGCCCCCATTTTCCATCTCATTTTTCTAGACTACCGTCTGGACTCTAGATGGTCCCATCTACAGCACATTCTGTCAGGACGAATCTCAATGCCACCTCCCTTGCCTTTGAATTCTTATCCTGAAGGATGGATTCAAGGTCTACATTTTCCATCACAATTTCTAGACTACAACCTGGAGTTTAGATGGTCCCATTCGCGGTTTGATCTGTCAGGACGAATATCGGTTCAACCTCCCTTGCCTTTGAATTTTGATCTTGATGGACGGATTCAAGGCCTCCAATTTCCATCTCAATTTTCTAGACTATCACCTACAGTCTAGATGGTCCCACACATGGTACGATCTGTTAGGACGAATCTCTATGCAACCACGCTCGCCTTTGAACTCCGATCCTGATGGACGAATTCATGGCCTCCCATTTTACATATCATTTTTCTAGACTACTGCCCTGAGTTGTGATTGTCCCTTTTGCGGTTCGATCCGTCTAGAAGAATCTTAGTGCCACCACCCTCGCTTTTGAATTCCTATCCTAATTGACTGATTCAAGGCTTCCTTTTTCCATCTCGTTTTTTTTGACTTCCGCCCAGAGTCTAGATGGTCCCATTCGCGGTTCGGTCCTTCAAGACGAATCTTGGTGAAACCTCCCTCGCCTTTGAATTCCGATCTTGACGGACAGATACAAGGCCTCCCATTTCCATCTCATATTTCTAGACTACTGCCTGGAGTCAAGATGGACCCATCCGCGATTCGATCCGTAAGGACGAATCTCAGTGCCACCACCCTTGCCTTTGAGTTCCGATCTCGATGGACGGCATCAAGGCCTCCCATTTCATCTCATTTTTCATGACTAGCGCCTAGAGTCTAAATGGTCCCATCCGCGGTTCTATCCGTATGGATGAATCTCGATGCCACATCCCTCGTCTATGAATTCCTATCCAGATGGATGGATTCAAGGACCCCAATTTCCGTCACATTTTTTTAGACTACCGCACGGTGTCCAGATGGTCCCATCCGAAGTTCGAACCGTCAAGACAAATCTCGGTTCCACCACGCTTGCCTTTGAATTCTTATCCAGATGGACAGATTCATGGCCATTCTTTTCCTTCTCATTTTTCGAGGCTTCCGCCTAGAGTCTAGATGGTCCCATCTGCAGTTCGTTCCGTACGGACGAATCTCGGTGCCGCCTCCCTCGTCGTAGAATTCCTATCCTGATGGATGGATACAAGGCCACCAATTTCCATCTCATTTTTCTTGACTTCCGCACAGAGTCTAGATGGTCCCATCCACAGTTCGAACCGCCAAGACGAATCTCGATGCCACCTCCCTCACCTTTGAATTCCGATCCTGATGGACGGATTCAAGGCCTCCCATTTCCATCTCATTTTCCTGGACTATCGCCCGTTGTCCACTAGGTCCCATCCTTGGTTCGATCTGTGATAGAACCTCGGTGCCACGTCCCTCGACTTTGAATTCCGATCCTAATGGATGGATTCAAGGCCTCATTTTTCCGTCTAATTTCTCAAGACTTCCGCCCAGAGTCTAGATGATCCCATCTGCGGTTCGATCCGTCAGGATGAATCTCGGAGCCTTTGAATTCCAATTCTGAAGGATGGATTCAAGGCCAACATTTTCCATCTCATTTTTCTAGACAAACGCCCGGAGTCTAGATGGTGGCATCCGCAGTTCGATCTGTCAGGGAGAATCTCGGTGCCTCCTCCCTTGCCTTGAATTCATATCTTGATGGATGGATTCAAGGTCTCCAATTTCCATCTCATTTTTCTAGACTATCGCCTGGAGTCTAGATGGTCCCATCCATGGTTCGAACTGTCAGGATGGATTTGGTGCCACATCCCTCGCCTTTGAATTCTGATCTTGATGGGCAGATTCAAGGCCTCCCATTTCCACCTCAAATTTCTAGACTACCACATGGACTCTTGGTGGTCCCATTTGTAGTTCAATCCGTCTGGTAGAATCTTGGTGTCACCACCCTCGCCTTTGAATTCCAATCCTGATGGATGGATTCAAGGCCTCATTTTTCAATCTAATTTCTCTAGACTACAGCCCAGAGTCTAGCTCGTCCCATCCATATTTCGATCCATCAGGATGAATCTCAATGCCACCACACTCGCCTTTGAATTCCGATCCTAATGGATGGATTCGTGGCCTTCATTTTCCATCTCGTTTTTCTAGACAACTGCTTGGATTCTAGATGGTCCCATCAGCGGTTCGATCCATCAGGACGAATCTCATGGCTTCAACCCTTGCCTTTGAAGTCTGATCTTGATGGAGGGATTCAAGGCCTCCCATTTCCATCACATTATTCTAGACTTCCAACTGGACTCTAGGTGGTCCCATCCATGGTTCGAACCATCAAGACGAATATCGGTGCCACCTCCCTCGCCTTCGAATTCCGATCCAGATGGATAGATTCAAGGCCTCCCTATTCCATCTCATATTTCTAAACTACTGCCTGGAGTCTAGCAGGTGCTTTTGGCAATTCGATCCGTCAGGACGAATCTCAGTGCCACCGCCCTCTCCTTTGAATTCTGATCTTGATGGATAGATTCATGGCCTCCGATTTCCATCTCATTTTTCTAGACAACCGCCTGGTGTCAACTATATCACATCAATAGTTCGATCTGACAGGACGAATCTCGATGCCACCACCCTCGCCTTTGAAATCCTATCCTGATGGACGGATTCAAGGCCTCCCATTTCCATCTCATTCATCTGGACAATTGCCCGAAGTCTAGCTGGTCCCATTCACGATTCGATCCACCAAGACGAATCTCTGTGCCACCTCCCTCTCCTCTGAATTCCGATCTTGATGGACGTATTCAAGGCCTCCAATTTCAATCTCATTTTTCTAGACTATCGCCCGGAGTCTAGCTGGTCCCATTTGCTGTTCGATCCGTCAAGACGAATCTCAATGCCACCTCCCTCTCCTTTGACTTCTGATCCTGATGGACGAATTCATGGCCTCCCATTTCCCTTTCATTTTTCTTGACTACTGTACGGAGTCTAGATGGTCCAAACCATAGTTTCATCCGCTAGGACGAATCTCGATGCCACATCCCTCGCCCTTGAGTTCCGATCTAGATGGACAGATTCAAGGCCTCCATTTTCCATCTCATTTTTCTAGACAATCGCCTAGAGTCTAGTTGGTCCCATTCGCGGTTCGATCCGTCAAGATGAATCTCGGTGCCACCTCCCTCTCCTTTGAATTCTAATCCTGATGGATGGATTCATGGCCTCTCATTTCCATCTCATTTTTCTAGATTACCGCCCGGACTCTACTTGGTCCCATCCACGGTTCGATCCGTCTGGACGAATCTCGGTGCCACCTCCCCCGCCTATGTATTCCGATCCTGATGGATGGATTGAAGGCCTCTCATCTCTATCTCAATTTTCTAGACAACCTAGCAGAATCTTGATTGTCCCATCCGTGGTTCGATTCGTCAGGACGAATCTCCATGCCACCACGCACGCCTTTGAACTCCGATCATGATGGACGTATTCACGGCCTCCCTTTTCCATCTCATATTTCCAGACTACCGCATGGAGTCTAGATGGTCCCATCCACGGTTCGATCCTTTAGGATGAATCTCGGTGCCACCTTCCTCGCCTTTGAATTCCGATCCTGATGGATGGATTCTAGGCCTCCAATTTCCATCTCATTTTTCTTGACTTCCATCTGTTGTCTAGATGGTCCCATCAGTGGTTCAA
>JAMKQA010009225.1:0-19101 GCA_024699735.1 Posidonia australis | reverse complement strand
TGCACTCACACTTGCATTTTGCATACTTTTCACATCTTTTTGCACGGTTTTCTCCGTCTTTTCTTCCTGGCTTGGTGCACGCTTTCTAGCTATGTTCCGAGCTTAGTCTTTACCTCATTTTCAGGGTTTTCCTCGGTTTTCCGCGGTTTTCACTTGTTTTGATTATCCATCGCCTGAGGGCGTACTGTAACAGGCCCGAGGGCCGACATTTGACTTTCAGACCTGTGGACCCGTGGACCCGGACCCGTTAGACCCGCTCACTTATTGGGTCGGGTCTGGGTCTAAAAAAACCCAGACCCGTGGAACCGCTAATATATATATATATATATATATATATGTATTAGATACACAAAAGGGTTTAGGAATTGTTGTGGCTGTGAGTGGGGGTGGCATGGTAAGATGGAACCTGATGCAACATCCCATGATTGTTCCAGTGATGTAAGTCTCCGTGGTGTGGGTAGTAATGCACCATGGGGACTTCCTCTATATCCTTGGTTTGGTCAGCTGATGGCGAGCTCTCCTCCGCCGGTGCTGGTGGCGCTTCTTCCGCTGGCAGTGCTGGTGGCTCCTCTTTCGGTGGTTCTTCAATAGGTGAAGCCTCTGTAGGCGGGGGTTCGCTGCCGGCAGGTGGTGGATCGACAACCGGAGGCGGGGGCTCGGCAGCTGCATCGATACTGTTCTCAGTATGAGAAGAAATGGTTGCAATCTTTCTTGCTTTCTTTATGACTTTCACCATTTTTTCTGGGCTGGCTCTTCCCACCACTGTTACCTTCTGTTGAGGGAAGTCAACCTGGACGTCATAGACACCTGTTTGCAGTAGATGTGTCTATGGTGAGGAGTGCAGAATATTGGTAAATTGCAACAGATTTTGAGCTTTTGATTTTTGTGATTGGTTTTTCTCTGTTGGATATACCTTCTATTCCATGGAGTGATTTCTTGATCTTATGGATACAGCCATTGCAGTCCATCCTGACATGTAATTCTGTTGAATCCACAATGACATGCATGCAAAAATAAAACCCATTAGTTGTAGTGGATGACAATAAACCTAATTAATGAAGAAGAAGAAGAAGAAGAAGAAGAAGAAGCAAGGATAAAAGATTGCTGGACCCGTTAGACCCGGACCCAGACCCAGACCCATTATCTTCATGAGTCTGGGTCTTGATTTTCAGACCCAGACCCAGATCCAGACCCAGACCTATGAAATATGATGGGTCTGGGTCTGGGTATAGGTATACCCGACCCAGACCCGACCCGTTGCCACCCCTACTTCCAGAGTCCTTTCTGGAGCTGATTCTATGCCCCTTGGTGACTCAGGGAGAGGGTCTCTGCCCCCTGATGGACTCTAACACTCTTTGTTCTGAGTAGCATCGATACCACTTCACCATGGGTATTATATTTCGATACTATTTTTTGGATGTTTGCCAATGGATCTGTAATATTTTAACACTGGACAATGTTTTCTTACCGGGCACTTTAAGCTGATGAAATATATAATATCTAAACCTTTACCAAAAAAAAAAAAAAACTTTACCTTTCTTCTAGAAATTGTTCTTGTCAGTTGTGCAGAAACACCAAAATTTGCAACCTATTTGACAACCATGAAAACAACACACATACATAACTAGTGGCAGAATTGATATCTTTAATGACTTGTAATTTCACATGAAATGGAAACATTGAACTTTATATCACCTTCTTCAGTTAGCAGAATGTGAGCCAATGTAAAAGTGCAAGGATAATTGTCAATAATTTTATTTAAATCTTCCCTCAAAAAATAAATAACTCTAAAAGTTGAAGATATAAATTAATTAAAATGCAAAGCTATGTGAAGGCTAAATGAACTACGAATGTAAACAAAAGCAACATAGTAAAAAGTAGCAAAATTTAAAAGCATCACAAGCATGATGGCATGATTAAGAAACATACTGACTTAAAAGTTTACAGTTGTAGACACAAAACTACATGTTATGACCCAATAATATTTCAATCAAAGCATATTACAAAGCCACTTGTGTTACCTACAACAAATTTAAACAGTAGATAAGGAACATATATGTAAAATAGGATACACAATTTACACAAATCACTTGGCTAATAAAAAAAGGGGATGCAAATCATATATCAGATCAGCCACAGAGCCACCCGTCTGTTGAAATGTAGACATCTAACTCAAAACCAATCGACAATGAGTGGAAGAGTCTATCTATATATAACCACAAGTCTTAGTCCTTATTTTTTCAATATGGGACTATTCCAATACTCCATTCACTTATGACTTATTTTAGGTCAAACAAGTGTCTCTTTTAAACATGGGTAGATGTATGTAGACTTGGACCCATTTGGACCTCTTTTAGCTCTAATACCATGTTGAAATATGAACATCCAACTCATAACCGATTGGTAATAAGTGAAGGGGTCCATCTATATATAACCACAAGTCCGTCGTGTATCCCATTACTATCCATAGCTTGGTTTGGTGAAGATAGGAGTTGTAGTACTCAGTTATATGAGGAGACTGATATTGACATAAAACTGAAATTTCTTGCAGGAGATTCACTATCAAAAATGCATCACATTAAATAAAACGAAAGTAAATAACAAGTTGTTTAGTTGCTTTTTATACCTTTTGAATGTCCTCGGTGTCATCTTCTCTATGGCAGGCAAAAGTAACTGATGTTACAAGTAGATACCTGGTTGGGAGGATATTTTAAGTTTGTATCATCTAGCAATTTTGAAAATGATTTCATAGTAGATTAGTTGCAACTAACAAAAGAAGTAAGCCTGCTCATAGAATCAACTTGGAGAGGTAATAGAACTTCAAGCTTCTCCAACGTTGGTACAACCATTCTGTAGCATGTATATTATGTATAGTATAATATGCTACTTAGTCAATGAAATGAAGATATGGAGAAAAAAATAGGAGGGAGGCGCCATGCCTCTCGGTAGTGGTCAGACAAGAGAAGGGAGGCATTTGCCAGATGGTGACAAAAATGAAGCGCAGGTTCTGTTGGAATCAGAGAGGCAGACCCAAGTGAGGAGGATGAAGTCGGAGAGAACGAAGGGGCAGGCATGTGGCTGCTTTAGGAGCAATGTGAGGGAGGAGAGGAGTAAGGTGAATGTCGATGATGGGGTTTGGTTCGAGGTCAGTGATGGGTTGGTGGTCGTGGTGTTGGGGATTGAGTGGAGAGTGGTGGAGAACGAGGTGACGGTAGAGGACCACAATCCGTAGCCCCATCAAGATAGCAGCGCTTGCCCCAACGACGTCAAAGCGGGTGTGGATAGCAAGGTGACAAGTGAGGGTGGCACAGTTGGCAACGGCGGAGAGGGAGAGGTGGTAAGGGCAGAGGAGGAAGAAGGTAGAGGCGAAGAAGAGTGGAAGGATTGGGTTAGGGGAGGAAGTCCTCGGAATTTAGGAAGTGGGAAAGTAAATAGGATAAGAATGAAAAGGTCTATTCGAAATTTTAAGGATGCGTCACTAGGATGTTGGCAAGGACGTGTCTTTGTAAAATCTAGAAATTTAAGGAGTATTTGTACAATCAAGATTTTACGAGTACATATCTATATTAAGTCCTTATTAAAAAAATGTTCATGTAATTTATTAAAAATAATGTTTGATCGTAGTAACGTGTTTGTTGCTACAAATTCATGTAAATCCAAAGATGATTAGATTCTAGGCTTCAAGTATACATACCATATGTCTTCTAATAGGAATTGGATATGTACATACAAATCTATTAAAAATAGAGTTGTACTAGTGGATAATGATTCACAGTTTAAAGCTATTGCAATAAGCATTGTTGAGTTGAGACGATAGTGACACTAATAGATATCCAACATATTTTAGATTTGATTAAGAATCTTATCTCTCTTGGCATTCTAAAAGCAGAATGATGCAAGTATTCACTAGAAAATAAAGTATTGACATCGATGTGCGGCTGTGTGACTCTACATGCAATAACAAGTAAGTTGACATCTAATCTGTACTTGCAAAATAAAAACATAAGTACATGTAAGTGACCACAAAAACAAAAAACTCAAAACTCTAGAAAACTAACCACACAAAAACTAACTCTACAATTTAATCGACTGTAGACAAACCACGGTTCGCTATCGAATCCAAAAACACGAGAAACCAAATCGAACTCAGGAGTATGCCAAAAAATCTAAAGTAGTCATCTCCTAAAATTTCATTGCCACACAAACCAAAATCACGTAAAAACCACAAGATGCATCTAAATCTTGAACATACATCAAAAGTCACGATATAAAGGCATCAAATCGTCTATACCGTCACAAAACCATACCAACTTGAGAATATACGAAAAATCTTTAATAGAGCATCTCCCAACTCTCAAAGCCACAAATTTTGTGGCCAACACCGTGGCGAAAATTAATCACCATTATAACATACAATAATGTCGTGGCTAAGACCATGGTTAATATTTTAATACAATTTCAGCATGTAATATAATTTATTTTTTCTTTTTCATCTGTATTACAATATAAATCAAACTAAATTGTGTTCAAAATAAAGATCATATACTAATTTAACGATAAACTTTAAATTCACTAAAAGTAAAATATATTAATTCCATAATCTAGTACATCATGATCTCATATAAAGATATCAATTACAATAGTAATTCCAAAAAAAAATATAACACAAAATTAAACTGTCTCAAAATGTGAATAAAACTTCAAAATTGATTAAATGAAATATCTAGATCAAACATTGTCATCTACATGACTTGTACAATTCGACTCAAAATCATGATTATCAATAGCATTAATACTTATAGAAGCTTACAAAAAACAATACAAATCATAAAACAAACTTAGCAAAATTGCATGAACTATATAAAAAGAAAAAAAAGGGAAATATAGAGTAAAATAAGAACTAATCATCATAAGGAATCTTTAATTGAAACATTATACAATTGTAGACACCTCACTTCGGCAGCCATTTGCTGGCGGAATTCTCCGGAAGAGCCCATTGGTGGCAACAGGCATTTCCCACACTAGAGCTCATTCGACACTCCAAAACCAACCCTAAAACCCAGAATCGAGAGCCCAACACCTTCAACGACCCATAACAGGGGTCTGTTATGGGTCTAGCACACCTACCTGATGAACTACATTGGCAAATCTAGATGGCGAATGTCATTGGTGGGTGTTCCTTGATGTTGCAAGACCATCCTACTCCTATCTCAACACCTATATTACAATCAAACCTCTTTGAATTCATCCTTTTTAAAATAGTTATTCATCAATGACCAATATAAACCTCCTCCTCCTCCGATTCAAGCTCCTCCTCTTCGTCATAAATGGGTTGCTAGAAAACTCTGCTGGAGAACCCACCTAAAAAACCACTGAAACAGCCACCTCCCAACCAATTCTGGCCATCAACCATCAATTCCAGCCATCCTTCACCACTAATATCCCATCTCCAGCCATCATAGCCATTGACCCACTCAACCAGACCTCTCCATAGCAATTTCACGTCCTCCTCAGGCTAGCATTGTCGTCACAAGCCCTTGAGTCGAGCCACAGCCACAGTCATGCCGAACAACAACCTCGTTGGCCAATCGAATCTTGTTCAGGTGTCCACAAGTCTAGCTAGACCACGCAGAGTAAACCCGACTCTTGCTCAGCCCATCCAATACTTCATCACCTCACAGCCTCCAGTAGTCCTCCACCAGCCTCCCTCGATGTCGTCGAGCCACCTGCCAGAGAAATACTATCGGAGGCCATCGGGAATGACAAGCTCTCATAGATAAGTTTTTTTTTTTTGCAAAGCAAAAGGAAGACAGAGCCCTCAAGTATATAAAATATAATAGTACCAAAGCGTGTACAAAAAACATATGCACAAAGCACATGGGCCCCAACTGAGCAAAATGAAAGAGGCTAGAAATAGAGCACAGTAAGAAACAAAGGGCTAGCCTAAAGGGAAAAACATGCTAACGAAACCGGCTATGCAAGGCACAGCAAAACTCTATCTTGGAAATAGATTTGGCAGAACAAATTGAGGGGAGACGTGCCCAGAATCCTGCAGCCGAAGGAAGCTCAACACATGGGCCCAAAGGACAGCTGGCGATCCAACCCTGAAGTCTTCTTCAAAAAATCTGCCGTTGCGCTCGACCCACAGGTAGTAAACGACGGGAGCCACTGCATGTAACCACAGACGCCGCTGGCTAGGAGGCAAATTCAGGCACCAGGCAAGCGAAGAGGGAAGGTCAGTGAAACAGGGGAAGCAAAACCTGCCAGCCACTCGCCGATAGATAAGTTTCTCCCTGTGGAATGCTCCTTCACATTTCCCACTGTTGCATTGGATCTTCCAGTACGTATGCTACGTGAATTTCCTTTGTTTTCACCATCCTTTTCGCGCATACCCCACATGTATGCATCGCCAGTGATGGATTCCCAATGCATGAACTTGGCTGACGGCCAGTGAGTGTGCAGAAATCAATCCAACCGTGCTTCTGCCCTTCTTTCCTCTCCACCGAGTCATCCAGGAGGTCCTCCGGTGCTCCTTGCCACATACATGGTCAGCCGAGCTTAGAGCTCTGGTGAGACAAGGGGAAGATGGCAAAAGGACCTCAATGCATGCATTCGCATCCCATGTGCATCATCCTCTCCCTACCGATTCTCCTCAACCTCTGGAAGTGCCGAGACCTTTCGTCGCAGTCCATGACCTGAGTTCGTAGGCGTGGTTGCCGGCGAAACCCATTAGGCGACGAGGGAGGTGGGTAGGATCAACCATACATTCACACTTGCATTCAGTACATGCTTCCCGTGCATTCCATCATGTGTTTCCATCGCTGCATTCTGATTTGGTACGATGACAGAGCTTGTAGTCTATTCTGCAACTCAGCTAGAGAATCCCGATGGTGCTATTAGATGGTGGAACATATTGGCGTATGATTCTAGCAAATCTATCCAACACAAATCGGTGGCATGGCCCACTGAGGCAGAACAGACTGATTAGCTGAGCACTTTACATCTTTCTGTTTTGATTTTCTCTCATAATTCTACATGGTTATCTTCTATTATTTGCATATGCATGTCTTTGCTTGCATTGCATGGTTTCCATGAGTTTTCCCACATCCTACATCCATCATAGGGTGATGATGTTTACTATATTAATTTCTTTTAATTGCTGGTCCAGAATTCACATAGTGTCACTATGTATTAGATTGCATTGTTTTTTACCCATCCATTCCATTCATATATGTGTGACATATAACATAACGTTCCCCTAGACATAGCAAGCATACATGTATCATCACTAGCGACACAAGCGAGCGAATAGCCTAAGAAAGATCAATTTCTCGAATCTATAGGGGTGTTTAACACCTTTCTCATACGTAATAGGAGTTCTTACCCGACCCTTTCTCTGAACTGTCATGACCAATGTATTGCATCCATTTGGTACAGAGTATACACATAATCATTTGCATCCATTTGCACTCATTTACATCGTTTTTCACGCATTCTTATGCGTCCGATTTTCCTCCTCTTTTTGGTTTTAAAAGATTAAGTGGCGACTCCGTTTTCCTTTCTTTATCCATTTTGTTTTTCCTTCGTGTTTTCAAGTCGAGTGTCCTTCTTCAGATTTACTATTTTCGTCGTAGCCTTATCGATTTATTCCTGTGCCTTTGGTCGCACAAGGAGCTTTAGTTCCGCCATGGTCACAACAAGACTACAACCATCATACTAAATAATACATAGAAAAGAAAATATTAGAGACATTAAGGAAGTATTTCCAAAATCATATGAAGGAGAAACCAATACAACCAACAGTAATAACAATAAGAACCACCACACCGTCTTAGAACTAAAGCACATAAGTCTTCATTAGAAACTATTATCTTTTTTTTCTCTTATTTTTTATGATAATACCCGACAGGGAGGAGGATGTCTAAGATTTTTTTGCCCTCCCTTAATACTTGCTATTATTCTTCTTAGAAACCATTGTCTATAAACCCACCACCTTCGATGCCAAAAACTTTATATTTTCATGTTTTGACATTATTAAGAAGGTGTTACATGTCTCATTTGAATGTCCAAGAGAATAAGTTCTTAGTCTGTTATCTTACGTAAATGTTGCTAGAACATGGAATGATCATCCACAATGTAGTTTTTTACTTTTCTTTGTGTACATCTGGATGCTAAGTAAATTCTCATACTACATTTTCATTTTTCACCTGATGCTAAATCATTCTAGTGCTTTTGGTGTTCTTCTACATATAGAAGACATGCATATAAGTAATAATGTAACATCTTGAACCTCAACTTTCCTACGTAATCATTATTGATAATAAATTAATTAATGATTAAATTATCCTTGATGTGAGTTGTTGGCTTTGGTGTTTTGATTTGATGGATTTAAATAATCATAAGTGGGGATTAAACCTATTTGCTTATTTAGTGGGGTTATAATTAGTGATTTCTTTATAATTTATTGGAATATGATCAAACTCGATGAGTGGTGACCCGCAAGTGTGTGGGGTCGAAGATAGAGATAATGCTAGAAGTCATAGTGCTGCTTGTGACCCCAAGTCCGTCTTTTCTTTCATGAATATGGATGCTCGGAATATTTTCTCATTTTTCGAGGGTATTTGTGAAAAATTCATGCAAAATTTTATTAAAGAAAGGCGACTCATGCATCATGAGGAGAGGGGGTGGTCGGCTATGGCTACATGCATGGGGATTAAAAAAAATAAGAAAGAAGAAGAGAAGAGAACTCGAGAAGGAGAAGCCAATGGAAGAAAGAAAGAAAGAAGTAAGGAGAGGAGAGGAGAGAAACTGAAAGTGGTGGGAGAGAGAGAAGGAGACGGAGGAGGTTGGCTGAGCTGATGAGAAAGAAATAGGGAAGAAAAAGAGAAAAGGAAAGAAGAAGAAGAAGAAGAAGAAGAGGAGGAAGAAAACAGAGAAAGATACACCCCTACCTTAGTATATTTTTCCTTATCAAGCTTAGGAATGATTCAAATATGTTATGTCAAGTGATCTAGATGCATGGTAGAGGTCTTGTGATTTTTGATGGAATTTTCGGTGGATTTTTTGAAGTTTTTAGAGGAATAGTTACTGTTGGATGTTTTGAGTCCTTTAACTTCAATCTTGTATAACTTGAGCTATACATGTTAGATTCGAATGATTTTTGTTCCACTAGAAAGTAGACTTGAAGATTTTTGTTTTAGTAGGCAAAATTGTTAAATTTCATGACTTGTAGAAATACCAATGGTTGTGCAAAGATTGAAAACCCATTCAGTTATGCCAGTCTGAGTCTTAGAGCTTCAATCATGTATATCTTGAATTATGAGTATTAGATTTGAGTTATTTTTTGTATCATGTGAATGTAGACCTAGAAATCTTCATTTCGATGTTAGCAATTTTTCATGGCTTGAGGTGAGAGCAGCAATTGGTGCAAGATGAGTATCAGTCTCTGTTTTTTGCTCTGGGAATTCAATGCCTGGGGTGCACCTTATAGTCTTGAGTGGTGCGCACAACTTGGCAACGGAACCAGGTAGTGCGAATGGCCAACTCGTTTTGCTGTGGGGAATGGCCAATGCAATTTTCGATTTTTTAGTAGCCTAAGTTTACAAGATTCTAGAATTATTTTATAACAAAACGTTATCTTTAGAAAGGGATTAATGTAATGAAAATCTTTGGAACAATGGTTTAAATGCAAAATGTTACAAGGAACAATTCTTGATAGGAATAACCACTTGGATAATCATTAGAATAACCCTAAGGGATGCTTAAAATGGATTAACAAGATTTCCCCATGGATTGTGGTTACTATAACAAAACTAAATAACCTAGAAATGCTAGGTTTCCCCTTTAAAATGGTTTGCATGAACTTTAGGATTAATATTTGGCCTTAGGATTAGACATTGATCAGGTTCTGACATGGTGCGTTGGACTAGGTGTTCATTGGCACTCTTTAAGCATAGAGTTTGTAGTTTTCATTGCTGTTTTTCCTGTGGCATGTGGTACGCTGTTTTGCAGTGATTAAGAAAGGTGTTTTGAAAATATTCCCGAGAAATGGATTTTGAAAATAATTTTCGTGGATGGATTCTTATAATGGATATGTTTTTGAAAATGATTTTGAAAAGGACATGTATGTTTTAAAAATGATTTTCTATAGTTTTTGGTTGGATTTGCCTAGTGTTAGGGTCGTAACCGATTGGAAGTATAGAGCCTCCGTGAAATCAGCATGAGTTTTACGACATAGTTGCCGACGACAAGGTTAGGTGAAAAAGACTATGGCTCTTTGAGGTACTGTAAGGCTCTGGTGAAAGTGACTGGTCCACCCACTTTACTCAATGTTGGCTGGGCCTGGGATTATGAGTCCCTAGGTGTCTGGACACTAAGGGGCATTGTGAGGACGCACCCTGTGCGTGTTTGTGTGACCTGAGGTTCATGGCTGTGTGAGGCCGACGAGGCCGTGGCGGATGAAATCCTATGCGGGGTGGTTCACAGCGACTGTACAGTAGGGTCGGAGTTAGTGCCTCATCGACTACTTGTGGCTAGGTCGATCACCTATGGCCAGGGTGAAGCGATGGTTTTGACGGATTGTGTGTGCTTGGTTTTGAGTTAAAACTGGCATTTGGTTTTGTGGTTTTAGCCAGGTTCTAACTTCGTTTAGACTTGTGGTTTGAGCTAGTTTCCAATCATGGGTTGTATATGGTTGAACTGTGTACTGTTTGTGTTTTTAGCTGGAACCTAGTTGAAGATTTGCTTTCTGGAATGCATAAAAGTGATTACAAAAAATGCATGGAATTTCAACAGAAATGAAAAGAGTATTTTGAAAAGACATGATTTGAAATATGGCTTTTATGTAGTTTGGAATAGAGACTCTGTATTTGGTGTAGTTGCGAACTTGAATTGGCAAGTATGGCTATATCAAGTATGCATAAAAGTTTTGAAAAGCATGCATATAAATTTGAAAATAAAGTAGAAAAAATGAATTCAAAAGCATTGTTTTAAAAGACTTGTGACATGCTGGGCAATGATATATTACCCAATTGTGATGCTACGTCATCCAGGAAAGATGCTAAAGTTTGTGTTCGTGTGTGTGTGTGTGTGTGTGTGTGTGTGTGGGTGGGGTGTGTACTGGGTGACCTTTCAGTAGTCACTCATGCGTATTTGTTTGATGTTTTTCTCAGATGCAGGATAGGCGTAGGAGTTGCTAGTATATGTGGAGATAGGGTCAGTCGATCACACATCATAAGTTTTGGGTAAGTATTTAACTTAATTTGATTCAGTTAATAGTGCTTTTAAATACCTATGTTGCTTATGTTGGGTTTAGTTTTAAATTTGATGCAAGCAGTTGAAAAGAAAGTGACTAGAAATTTGGGTAAGGACTTGAAGACGGAGTCGTTACAAGTAACATCTGATGTTCCAACTTAAACTGCACTAGTGTTGCTTGATGCATTTTTTTTGTAGAAGTTATATACCATGGTGGTTCCTTTTTTTTAGTGAGGGGTTAGGTATAGTGACCTTTCTTTTCTTTTTTTTAGATGGACATTGAATTTAGCATCTGACTGTTTAGATCTGTAAATTCTACGTGATCATATGTTATAAATTGGCTTTAATATAACAAATCAAAGTAGACAATTACTAGATGTTTTGTACTATTGCTATGTCATTCTAAATTGTCATATTATATTATTCAAATCAAACCAAGCAATAGTTTTTTTTTTTGGCAATGGTATGTAGTATTAGATATTAATCCCAAGGACGAAAATCCAAGGGAATCAAGGGTCCAAAGTATCACAGAATTACTAAGGCAATGTTCATGCCAATATTACAGACAACCAGCAAAGCTGGCAATAAAGTTTCAATGTTTATAAAGCTAAATTAAGCTACTGCTCCATATCTTCAGCAGCAGCAGCAGTAGGAGGAATAGTGGACTCATTAGAGGTGGGAGGAGCATCAGAAGAAGCTGAGAGGTTCTCTACCCAAGCAGCCTTCATAGAAGCTAGTGTACTCCTCATATTCTTCTTTTCAAAACCTGGTAGAAGAGAATCTAACCAATGCCCCATTAGTCCAATTATTTCAGAGATAATGTCATGAGAAGACTTGAAATTTTCACAAAAAATTCTGCTGTTTCTTTCTTTCCAGGTTACCCAGAGAATAACTTGAATCAAAACAAACCAACTGCAGTTATTTAAATGAAATTTAAGAACAGGTTTGTGCAGATATAAGTAGCCCAAAATTATAGTATCCAGGATATAATTGCGAACATAAAAAAAACTGTCAGATCTGTGAAACAAAATCGCAAAACATAAACAGATGGGTATTAGTTTCAGTATTTAGGTTACAGAAAATACATGTAGATGATCCAATCCACCCTCTCTTTAACAAATTTTCCTTAGAGAGGTTTTTATTGTGAATAACAAGCCAGGAAAATAACTTAACCTTGAGGGGGGCCCAAGTCCGCCAGATCTGCTCAAACAGATTAAATCTGAGGCCATCATCGTTCAGAATGTTATAACATGATTTGACTGAGAACTTGGAAGAAGAAGAAGGAGTCCAGGATATAATATCCCTTTCCTCCTCTAAATTGATAGATTGCATAATTTGTACCATCAAATCCAATTGGGATTGCAAAACATTGTAATCACAATACAATGCTTTGGAAGTATCCAACAACTTATTAAAATCAGAATCAAACAAGTTATAAATTTTGTAAACAGAGGCTTTCTTCCATCTGCATATAGAGAAAAGTTGAGGAAGCAAATATTTTAATTTTGCCCCATTCCTCCATTTCTGTTCCCAGAAAAGAACATCTTTCCCATTGCACAAGTGGAAGGAACTAAAACAATTAACAACATGAAAATTATTTTTCAGGCAAAGTCATAATGGAGAGCAGTGGTTAGAAGTAGTATTTAGAAAAGCCCCAGGCCCTAATAGCTTCATATACCTGACCTTCACTAGCCCTTTCCACATAGCATGACAATCCCAGGAGAGTAATTGCTAGACTAATTTAGATTTAAGTGCAAGATTGAAATTCCGGAGATTTAGGATCCCCCAACCGTTTTGCTTTTTAGGCCTACAGAGAGCACCCCATTTAACTAAGTGTCTGCCATTAACAGCAGTAAGGTCAGACTTCCAGAAGAAATTGTACCTAAGCCTATCAATGTCCTTTTGAGTCTGTCTGGGCATATGCAAGATAGACATATAATAAGTAGGAATAGCAGATAAAACAGAATTAATCAGAGTCAATCTGCCACCGAGGGATAAAAAGTGAGCTTTCCAATGGGATAGCTTAGAAGCTAATTTCTCCAGTACAGGAGTCCATTCCCTATGTGAGGCCCTCCTATAATGAAGTGGAAGGCCTAAGTAAGTGATGGGCAAAGTTGTAGATTTGCAACCTAAAAGCTTACAGGCCATATCTATTGTTTCCTGTCCAACCTTAATACCAGTAATAGAAGATTTGGAAAAGTTTATTTTGATGCCAGAACAGGATTGAAAGCAACAAAGGATGCATTTAATGTTCACAATGTTTTCCACACCCTCAGCTAGGAAAAGAATGGTGTCATCCGCATATTGGATGTTGAGAACGTGAGAGCCCCCATGAGAGAACTGAATCCCTTTAATGAGATTATGATTGGCAGCCAACTGAAGCATACGGTTCAGAATATGGGTAAGTATTATAAAGAGTAGAGGGGATAGCGGGTCCCCCTGTCTCAGCCCATTGGATGATCCAAAGTAGCTGTGAGATGTTCCATTCAAAAGAATAGAAAATTTAGCAGAAGTAATACACATCCTGATTCATGATATCCACTTCCCCCCAAATCCTAAACCTTGAAGAGATTGTAAGAGGAAATCCCAATTTACCTTATCAAAAGCTTTCTCAAAATCCAATTTTAAAATGAAACCTGGCACCTTAGAGGAGTGCATAAAGTGAAGGGTTTCCTAGGCTACCAGGAAACAGTCTCCAATAGAACGGCCAGGGAGAAAGGCACATTGGGAGCTATCTAAGGTATTATTAAGTATGGGAGATATCTTGGAGGCTAAGGTTTTGGTAAATATTTTATATATACTATTTACCAAGCTAATAGGCTTGAAATCAGAAATTGAATTGGCACCAATCTACTTTGGAATAAGTACAATAAATGTCTGATTTAAAGGAGAAAGGGTATCAGGATCAGTAGAAGAGAAAATGTGCTGAAAAATGTGTATTATGTCATCTTTTAACATATCCCGGAATTGTTGAAAGAAGAGAATGGGGAACCCATCAGGTCCAAGACTTTTGTCCCCAGGTAATCTATTAAGATTACCCTTAACCTCTTCAATTGAAAAAGGTACCTCAAGTAAATCAGGATCAACAATCTTGTTGGGAATCAGCAGGTCCCAATTAAGGAGGACACTGGGACCTTTTGGACTGTTGAATTGCCTAATAAAGTGATCCTCTATTGCATCACTAATGGCCCGGGGAGATGTGATCACATTGGAGTCCACAGTGAGAGACAATATTGCATTGTTTCGCCTGTGGGAGTTGACAACATTATGAAAGAAAGTAGAGTTAGAATCTCCCTCCTTTAACCACTGTATTCTGGATTTTTGTTTCCAGAATAACTCATTTACTCTTAGAAATTCATAGTGTTTGTCTCTAAGAGCAAGTCTCTCTCTCCAGGTCACATTATCTAGAATGGAATGCTCAGCTAAGCAGTCAATGCTTAGGATGCGAGATTCTATATCACCTAAGACCTGGTTTCTCTTGAGATTGATCGGGCCAATCCAATTTTTTTAGATTATTCTTCAAAAATTTCAGTTTGTAGGAGAACCTGGCTAAGGGGTTTGTTGAGAAGAACAAGTCTCTTGACTTTACCCAGCAGTCCTGGATGAAAGAAAGGCTTCCTTTATAAAGTAACCAAGACTTGTATTGTTTAAAAGGAGGCAGTCCCCAATTATGGTTTAATGTTTTTAAAATAATTGGGACGTGGTCAGAGACTACCCTGGCCATCCCAGAACAAAAGGAATTGGGGTGCTTAACCATCCAGGAGGGAGAAACGAGGAAGCGGTCAAACTTAACTAGCGTGGGTTCCATCTGAAGATTAGACCAAGTGTAGGAGCAGTTATTGGGAGAGAGATCCACTAAATTATTAGCATTAATAAAGTCATTGAACAATGACATATGCGAAGTGATCCTAGGACAGGATGAATGCTCATGGGAGTATCTAATTAAGTTGAAATCTCCACCAATAACCCAATTTTCATTGACCACTTGGCTATGACCACGTAATTCCTTGATAAAATCAGGTTTGAATCTAGGAACGCAGGGTCCATAAACCTCGGTAAGCCACAACTCAGAGTTATCCTCTAATGAGTGAAAATGGAGGGAGAGGCAATAAAGACCCAGAAGGTGAGTCAGAAGGCTCAACTTCCTGCCATCCCAGCCTATCAGAATGCCACCAGAGGCACCTGAAGAGGCCAAAAAGGACCATAAAGTAATTTTCTTACCCCCTAAAGATCTAAGTAATGCAGGGGAAAAATCGTCTTTTTTTGTTTCCGAGATAATGAGAATATCACATTTTTGTAATCTAACTAGATTACGGACAGCCCTAGCTTTAGAACTAGCTCCTAAACCCCTGATGTTCCATGCTCCAATGATCATAAAAACGTGTTTGAAAAACAAGAGGGGGGCTCCCTCTCACAAGAACTATTCCAGTTTCGCAGGGAAACAGGAGGTTTCCCCTGATCTAACCTGACTTGGGAAAAAAACGATCGAACCTCGTCATTAGAACTAAGATGAATGCCTATTTTATCGCAAAAATCTTGAAAGTGTTGGTAAGAATCCCAAGTCAAAGGATTAGGGTCCTTATCAAGCATATCAGGCATACAATGATCATTAGAAGAAGCAGAAGATGATGTGGAAGCAACAAAATGATCTGTATTAACAGCATAAGGTAGTTGCTGAGAGGGGTTAATAGAGGTACCTGGTGCATGAATGGGGGTATCCAGGAGTGAGGGAAGGGGCTCCGTGGGGTTCTTGACTGTCGCTTTCTTCTCTACGTAGTCGTATAGCGCCAGTAACTTCTTGAACTTCCCCATAGACAGGTTCCTTGCACGGATCTCTGCTTGGACGAAGCTGGACTCGTCCAGCAAGGAGGGAGCATCCACTTTTGAGGAGGAAGAGGCCTTGTGCCAGTCATCAAAAGCAGGGGGAGTAGGGGAGGACTTATTCCAGCCCTCAGAGGTGGAAGGGGAAGGAGAGGCCTTGTACCAGCCCTCGGAAGCAGGCGGGGTAGGAAGGATCCCCACGGAACCAGGAGAGGGGCCGCTAGATTGCGGTTGGGAGAAGGATCTGGTCCAGACATTGACCCCGGGTCTCGAATTTTTCCTGGACTTGCTTCCACGCCATGTCTTGGTGGCCTTGAAAGATTTCCTACTAGGAGGAGGAACTCTCTGGTGGGAGGCAGTAGAAGGTCTAGTAGGCTAAGCGGTATGTTGGGCTTGTGTGGTGTGTTGCACTTGAGGAGAGGGATCGTAGAGATCCCAGCTAGCTCTGAACTTGATCGGGTAGACTATACGCCCAAAGGCATAAAACCGGGTATCAGGGAGGTCTTTGCCATAGTGTAACTGGATGCGACATCTAGCAAAACTTTGCTATTTTGCACTTTCAACAGAGAGATCAACCTCCAGGAGGTCTTCAAAATTTGCCACCATGCATCTAAAAACATCAACATTCCACAGATGGTGTGGAATACCCTCTAACTTGACCCAAACACCCTCCTCTCGAAGGGTAAAGACCGCACTAGTTTGAGGCGACCAATGGGTGAAGGACGCTTGGAGAGTTTGCAGAGAGGAACCGTAAAGGTTGAGAGTGTCAGTCTTGATCTTAGGAGAGGGAAATCTGAGTAGAAATTTACCGGGGGCAGATAGTTTGACTTCCACACCGGAAGCCAGAGGCCAGTGAGTGGAGATATGGTGTTCCAGCAGTTCCTTGGAGAGCTGGGTAGAATAGGAGGATACTAAAGCGCAACAGGACAAGGAAAGGAGGAGGTCGCAAGTAGCTTCAGAGGGGGGGATTATAGTAGGAAAGTGGGGGGATTGACCCGCCATTCTAGAGGAGCTATTGACTCATTTTTCTTCCTGAAGAAATTTGCAAATAGCCACTGAGTGAGAGGGGGAGAGACAACGAAAGCATAATCCAGAGTATTTGCAGTTGCTCTTAGTGTGGCCAAGGAGGCCACAAGCAAAACAACGATTCGAGGCACGACAGAAGTTTACTCGGGGGGAGGGGGCCTTCCGATGCCACACCGTAGTCCACTTTGAAGACTCCTCAGAGGAAATGGGAGAGGTGAGGGGTGTGAAACGGGAGCCTGTCGAAGAGATAGGAATGGAAGAATCGCGAATGTCAGAAAATATCTGCTCGTCAGAGGATATCTTCTCGTCAGAAGATCGTGCGAAGGAAAGACTTGAATCGCCACTGAGAAAAGAAGGGGAGGGAGACATGCTGCCAGCACTGTAACGTGTCAGACTGGCGTCGTGCAGAGCACTGCCATCATTAAATCGATGCTTGAGATGATCTTCATCATT
Source organism: Posidonia australis (assembly GCA_024699735.1). Taxonomy (NCBI): domain Eukaryota; kingdom Viridiplantae; phylum Streptophyta; class Magnoliopsida; order Alismatales; family Posidoniaceae; genus Posidonia; species Posidonia australis. The sequence continues at coordinate 1,548 of JAMKQA010009225.1, read as the reverse complement.
AAGACACGCATTAGAGGAAAATGCATAGTCAGACACTAATTGCGTCTCGAGCGGAGCCCGAAACACAGAGGCGTTATCGAAACCAAGTGAAGACCCGTTGTCAGAGAGAAACGGGGCGGGAATACTGCTCATAGAATGCCCGTTGTCAGAGAAAAACGGGGCGAGGTCAGAGCGGACTGAGCCAGCACGGGGCTTAAAGTCTGCACCAGAATCATAACAGGTATGTTGCTCGTAGGGGCAATTTAAGCCCCCAGTCCCCCTAGAGGGATCCGGATAATGTTCAACGATAAGGGGCAGCTTATCGTGAGCCCGCGGTAACACAGGAACAGAAAAAGAAAAAGAAGAGAAATTCCACGCAAAACACGGAGCAGACCCGGCTCCACCGTCAGAACTGTCAGTAATTACGGACTGACACCCCTTCGTCTCCGACGAGGCATTAGGGTTCCGGTGACCTACCAGCGGCAACCCAGACGAAGCACCCATGGAAATCACTGGGTCAGTGATGGAAAAAAAAGGAGAACTGCTTCTCCAACTCCAAAAGATCGACGGAGGGAACCTCCTCTGTCGAAAAGCAGCCCTCACAGTCGCCAGAGAGCCGTCGTGAGGACAGAAGCTCCATAGAGAGAGCCTTACGAACCTTAAGTCTGGGTTTGTCAAAATATTCAATAGAAAATTGAAAACTATTCCAACCAAACAAGAAAGGGGCCATATCCCAACTCAGACTACATAGTTTCAGCCCCTTAAGACGGCAGAAATCTATCGATTTACCGCGCAAGAAGCCATCCACAACTAGATCTAGGTTAGCGATTAATGCCAAGGAAGATAAAGAACTATCATAAACAAAACCTAAAAGCGACCCCAAAGGGCCAAAATAGAACTCTGAACCCCCGCTCGGGCGTACGAGTCTACTGGAAAACCCTAGCAGAGCGCTGGGGTTCAAGGAAGAAAATGTATTAACATCCGAGGAGGAGGGGGCGTCGCAGAGAGCGGCGACAGAAGGAGAGGAAAGCTCCTCCTTAGAGCGTACCTGCGAGGAAGGGAAAGGCTTCTTCCTCGACCTGGAGGGAGATCCGCCAGAGGGATGCCCGATCCGCCTCGTTTGGATACTCTCCGCACAGACTGCGGAGATGGCAGAGGACGCCACCGAAGAGGATCTCTTAGATTTACATCAAGCTCTGCGGGTCGGAGCCGCGGGAGGGGGGGCCTCTTCCTCCTCGAAGAGGCTGACCTTGAACACCTCCCAGTCGAAGGGTGTAGCCCGGCGAAGGAGAGCATTCGTGCGGCGGCTAGGGTTTCGCTGGTTGAAGGCGTGGCGGTTTCTCATAGCGGGTGTAGACACCCCGATTTTGAGGTAACCCAGGAATGAGAGCCCTTATGTTGCTTTGGATGTGATCAGTCCTTAAACCTAGCCCCAAGCCTATTAGCAAGCCAGAACCCAGAAATTTGTGACGTAGCTAGGCGCACCAAGCTGGCGCACCAAGGTGGCGCACCAAGGTGGCGCACCAAGTTGGCGCACCAAGGTGGCGCACCAAGGTGGCGCCCAGCCGT
>JAMKQA010009224.1:0-36472 GCA_024699735.1 Posidonia australis | reverse complement strand
AGCCCGTAGCCTGCGAAGTGGTGTGCGCTGGCTAGGTGCGCCACCTATGTGTGCTAGGGAAGTGTGCTAGGGAAGTGTGCTAGCTAAGTGTGCTAGCTAGGTGTGCTAGCTAGGTGCTCTCCCCTACTAGTCTGGTTTTCAAATTGGGCTGCAGGCTTGCTACGGGTTTAGGGATTCGTTCAAGGACCAGCCACATCCAAAGCAACAATTGGAGCCTTATCAATGAGTCACCTCAAAATTGGGGTGTCTACAATCCCATTTTTGCATTTCCTAGAGTCCATCTAGGATAGGAACTTTTGAGATGCCCCAAATCACATGATTAAGGACCTCTGACTCATTTCCCAAATTTTTCATGATATCTTTAAGAACATTCTTGATTTTACTTAATTCAAAGTCATTAGCTATGGCAGAGCTAACCCACTCAAGCTAGTGGCAGGTTCGAGCCCCTTGAGTATTTTAATCTTAAAGAAGTTTTTTTTATAATTTCATGCAATTTCTAAGTATTTTTTGGACCTTTTAATATATGTCTGTGGATTAACATAAAAAAACAAGGGTAAAATGCAAAAAAGACAAGATGTTGTCTAGTTGATAGGCGACTGGTCTTGTCGCCACTATAAGAGGCAACGAGGTGTCCAGGCCCCACATTAGTAGGCGACGGATATTCTGGAGTTCTCTATCAATGTATTTTGTCATCTTGAGCTTTAATGTTATATATGAGACATTTATAAATATTATCATGATTATTCCCTTAATCATAATAATTTCTATAATTTTCTCATATATAAATGTGCATATCATATAAATCATTATAAATGCTAAATACTTCCAGAAAGTTATTGAAATTCGGATAACTTAATAATTTCGAAAATATCTGATGATTTTAAACTAATTTCTCTCGTAATTATTGGAGATCTAAATTTTCAAATTTGATTGACTTAACTTTTAAGTTTAAAATTAAATTTGGAATCATTTAAAAACCCTATTTTTACGAAGAAATTTTTTAAACCATGTGACCTAGTCGTATGGGTTTAAAAAATGAAATAAAGATATTTTGGAATTTAAATTTTCAAAATTGTGCCTTTTGGTCACTTGACACTAGTGGGATCGAAGACCAAATGACGTGGTAGATAGATGTGCCATCTGGGTACTGAGTCATTGCGACCAAGTCAACAAGGTTATCACCTGTGGAATAGGCGAGACAGGGCTAGTCGCCTGTCTCACAGGCGATGAGTTCTAGAAGGTATTTTTCACCAATTTCAAATTATTTAATCCTGGCCCTTAGATCCCCCACTCGTCCTTGACGAGATTTAGGCCTTGAAAACCTATAAATAGACCCGCTAGGTCATCAGTTCAAGGGGAGGCAATCCATAAAGGAGAGAGAGGTGTTGTTGGTGAGATTCTGAGAGATCCATAACCCTACTCTACCAAAATTCTTCATGAAACCCTAGATCCTAGAGATCCCTAGCTTCCAGAGCTCCATATATGTCTTCATTTCCTCCATCTACTCCACAGCGTACGAGGGTGAAGGGAGTATCTTCCATTTTTATACATTATTTTCTCATAAAAGAAAAGCTTTGCATTCATATAATAGCCCATGGCATATGCATGCGGAGAACCACCCCCGGTTAATGTCAAGTTCATTTATTCATGATGTTTATTTTCTATTCCTTTTTCTATTTACTAGACCTAGTCTAATCCATTCTTTATTTTTCTTGTTTGTTTTGTAGGGAAGGATACTATGTTGCACGAGGATGCCATTGAACGACATTCTGTCATCGATCTAGTGAACCACGGAACCCACACCCATCATAACCACCATCTCCCATAGGAGTGTTGTCCGCTAATCATCCAAACCGACAAGTGGCGATCACATCACACCTTAAATCCACATCAACAAAATTGGTAATCACGGTGGGACAAGTTTAAGCCAACCTTTGTGCTACGTAAGTATCCCTCCCTTCCTTTTATTTTTGTTTACTTTTAGATTTAGGTGTTATTTTAGGTTCTAGGAGTCATGCACATAGGATTTCGCGACCCCCTAGGCCTTTATCGGTTTTTTCTTAAAGGAATAAGATCCTAGTTCCCTAGTTGCTTGTTCCACCAGCATCGAGTCTCGCTATACTAGAGGTGGCAACTAACTTCGATGCCATATTTATAGGCGACAAAAATCAGATCACTATTTTACTATAGATCTTTGGTTTTTATTTCAGGTAATTTGTGTTGTTTTTTTTAATCTACAATAGTTGAAAAAAATTCAAAATTCAAAATTCAAATTTGAAATTCAAAAAATCAAAATTTGTAATTTGAAAATCAAAAGTTGGAAAAAAACCTGTCCACTGTCTATTTTCGATTTTTTAACGATTTTTAGGTCTATTATTTGTCCACCGATAAGATGGAAACTAATTGTATTACAATAAAGTTAAAGTTCCTTAGGGATTCTCCTCTAGTTTGAACAACCGAGCCAAGTGAATCGAGCTAGTGGCAGTCGCTCACCCATTCTCTATGTTTGGTTGTGATTACTAGACTGGGAAACTTAAGGTATCCTAGGGGGCATATTTTTGACTCCATCTCTCTCCTTGAGTCAGTAATATACCCTAGTAGATACTAGATACTTTATTGTTCTCTATTTATTTACCGTTTTGTGGTTTGCTAAGACCGACCCTAAGGACAAAATACTAGGTTGCAGGCCCCTCTTTACAAAGATAAACCCACAGTCTAGGCCCTTTTAGTGCACCCTAACGAAAGTCAAAGAGTGGTGCCCAAGGCTTAATCCCATTGTGTGAGCCTAGAACCCATAACGAAAGTCTCACTCTTGCCATAGGAACCCAAATAGGCTGAGAGAGTGCAGGTTAATAAATTGATTAATTGACAATCTTAACAAGTACAATATGCGCTCTGTTTGATAACTTGATTGATTATATAGCCTTGTTTGACTGTCTGGTCTGTCATGGATGGATCCCAGTTGCTGGAACAACAAAGGGCACATGCCACTTGACTGACCGACGACTTCCTCTATCGCCTACCTAATCGATGACGAGTTCTAGCACCTCCATCATAGGCAACGTCAGGCAGAAACGATCTAGGTGCCTTGTTTGCAAGGTGTTTTGATCTATGCATGTGATAACAGGTTATAGGGACATTGGTACAGTCTTGGGTCTTTAGTTTCTCTGTTAAACAGAGTTGTAAACATTTGTTTTGTACCTTATTGCATTAGAGTCTGTATTTCCTTCCCTCTTAGAGACATGTAATAGAATTAGTGTTATAGAGTCTGTATTCTCTCCTTTCCATCCAAACTTGTAATATACTGAAAGAAGAAGAAGATCCAAAAGAGGACGATCGAACCAACAATGGTAGAAGCATAGTATTCATGGGCTACCTCGTCAAACATGTCAGCTACCTCAAGCACCAGCCAACCTAGAATCTCCTTCAACACTCTGACATCACATGGGGGACCATCATATGAAAAAAGAGGAGGGGAAGAGATGAGCTATGCCCAATCCTGGAGTACCCCTTTATCAATCAATTCCCATGCATCACCTGAAGGGGAAATCAATCAAGCCTAGCAATCCATGGCCCATTCTAATCTCTCTAGTCCACAAATTCCAAGTGCACATGGACCATCATCCTTAAACTCCTACCAAGGCCCAATAGCCACACAGTTTATGAGAAATACATACACTATATCACTGAGCCCAATCATTAATTACCCAACACAAGGCCCAATAGTGCAACCCTCCATGTAGCTCTCCATGCAATACCTTACACCTCTGGTCTACCCTTCCTTCCATCAAGCCATGTAGTCCCTACTAATCTACCATTCAAATCCATACCTAGGAGCAACACCACCGTTTGTCATACAACCTTGGAATACCCAATCCTAAGCTCAAGCTCAACCTTCCTTCCCTCCACAATATGGTACTCCTCAGCAACAATAGTTTCAATAGTTCCAAGGGTACCAATGCCAGGGGCAGTCAGCCACTCCAAACCTTGACGTGAAGAGAATGATCGCAGATGCACTAGCAAAGGCAAGAGTTACATCAAGAGCATCGGTCGACTTCAATATGTCAAAGTTCCCACACTTCATTCTACCACTGGGATTCAAAATGTCCAAGACACGAAAGTACGATGGGGTAAGCGATCCACAAAGCCATCTGGCTACATTCACCATGGATGCCTTGCCCTATCAACATGATAATGGGATGACAATCTACCTCTTCTTCTAGAGTCTCGAGGGAGAAGCACTGAGGTGGTTCAACATGCTCACTGCCTATGACCTTAGTAACTTCAAGTTTGTGCTGGAAAAGTTCCTACAACAATATGTCCATCGCAACCAGTACAAGCCCACTATCAGAGACCTCCTTGCCGCAAAGATGAAACCTGATGAGGACTTCATAACCTTCACAAGCTGATGGAGAGACATGACTACCAGATTCGAATGTCATATACCGAAGAGCCAAGCAGTCGAAGTCATCGCTTCAAACACAACTGGAGCACTAAAAGCAAGCCTACTGATGGGTGACTTCCACACATACTCCCAACTGTAAGATAAAGCCACAAGCATCCTCCACAACAATGAGGACCTATCATTCCTGGAGTATGAATGAGAAGGCAAAAAGAAGACCACGGGCTATGCACAAAGGAATCATAAGCAACATGGCACAAGTAGATCATCAGAATCAGCTAGTCCAGTGCTAAGGTCCATTAGTACAACTCCAGGGGCAACACCTACAATATCATCCATAGTTCCAACAACAGCTGCCCCATCATGAGTACCAACAATGGTAGTATCAAGCTTAACCAACACAGCAACAGCAACATCAACAACAGTAGCCTCCAAATTATCAAGTATATGCCCAACAGGGGCAACAATAGAGGCAAAGAAGCTACAACAGTCCCTCCACCTCGGCACTATAGGCCCAAGAGGCAAAAGTACCTGCCACTTCCAGAGCTTCTCTCCAATGTCTACAGAATATTAGTTAAGAGTGGAGATTTACAACCTCTGGCTCCAACCCCAAATGTTTCCAACACAGTTATGTTGAGATATTATTCATACCATTAGAAAAATGGGCATACAATAGAGGAGTGTTGCATGGTCAAAGATAAGATAAGTGAGCTTAACAACCAAAGGGAAATCATGTGGACAGAACTAAAAGAATGACGGAGGGCATGATGGGGAGAACAATTTGAAATGAAAATCCATCAAGACCCCATGACTAATCACTCAATAGCCCACATGGAGGCTAAGGACGCACAACCCATGCTCATCCAACGTGTGCAAACAAGCCCTGACCTAGAGTCGCCATGTGTCAATGAAGAAGAGCAAGATCCACCAACAAAGCCTGAGATGATAATATGGTTAGAGGTGGATGCAGACAATCCCTAGGAGGATACCTTGGGAGGAGAGACTCAGGACGACGATAAATCATGGGGTAGCCAGCAAGTTGAGAAGGAAGTTGATGACCTAGATAACTCTAAACTAACAAGGGAGATCATCACAAAGATCGGAGAGGAGAACATTGTCTTCCAAGATGTAGAACTACCCATACTCGAGGAGCAATCACGCCCACTGATCATCAACGCGCACATCAACGACCATTTGCTCCACCGGATACTCATCAATATTGGCACCAACAAAAGTATCTGCTCCCTATGCACCATAAAGTCATTAGGCATTGAAGAAACGAGGATTACCAAGCATCGCTTCCCCTGCATAGCTTATGACAATAGTCAAAGGGAAGTGATCGAGACAATTCAGCTGGACGTCACTATAGGTCCCCTCACTAGCACCACCATGGCTATCCAAAGGCACCAGCTGATGTCGCTAGTCAACAGTCAAATCAACTTCGACCATTGACCCTCTACCATGGGCACTCTTGGATGTCTTATCTGTCAGATGAGCTACCAGACATTCCTTAGTTGACATCGTCCTACATTCTACTGGCCTCTGCTTTCTCAGTAAGGCTTGCTACTTACCTGGACTGATTTCCGTTCTAGGTGGCCACCCTCGCATTGGAGGCAGATTGTCTTTTCACCCTATGATCAGTGGGAGGAGGTGCTAGCTTGGGCCCAACACATTTTTTGTAACGAATCCAATCTAGGCTCTTTCAGCGTACGGCTTGGAGGGTTGAGTATTTCCTGATTGTGCCCCAATCACCCTTGCCCGGATTCTATGCTGCTTGGTCTTTTTCATTTGAGCTTTGGCTATGTCTAACATGCCATTCAACCAGAAAGTAGTTGACATGCCCTTGGTTGCGGTGTTAGCCCTACGCATTCACCTGAAAGGCAGCTGACATGCCCCTAGTTAAGCATTGGCCCAAAGGTTGTTGGAATGCCCTTGGTTGACAGTATCCTGGTTAAACCCCCTAGACACAGAGCAACTAGCATGCCCATGGTAAAGAGAGTTAGGTGGTGCCCTGCAAAGGCAATGCAATGATGCAATGGGATATTCATGAATGCTCTTTGCAAATGAGTTATGAAATTTTGTTGTGCCCTTAGTATCAGGAAAGTTATAAATGCCTATTGGTATAGAAGGGGCTACTCCTTGCCTCAAAAGGTTGTATCTTGACCCCTAGGTTGTTGGTGGCTCTCTGTGGTGAGTGGTGTGGCGATCTAGGCCCCATGCCAAATCCCTTAGGACCCCATTTCTACTCTTTTGCTATTATCCACTTTCTTTTACTCCCTCGAAGGTGTGTAGATTCACTCCATCCCTAGTTTGGAGGCAATAGGCACTTGGTTTCACATTCGGGACCTATTACATCAAGAAGGGGAGGCTAAACCCTTCAAATGCATGGGCTTTCCAACTGTATGTGTCGTCTCCTCTCCAAGGGATTACAAGGGTAGGAGTGTCCTGCTCTCCTCTCTCTAGGGTTGACTTCTATCTTCGACTTCTATCTTCTTTTTATTTTTTTTGCCTGTGAGAAGATTAATCTTTTGCTTTGGCTCACACTCTCACTCCTACCCTAGCATTTTATCTCCCTCTAGAGGCATATGTTCCTAAGGAGGCTTGGACACTTGGGTTGGATCATGATGAATGGTGGCTCCCTCTTTCACTAGTTCATCTAGATAGTGTCAACTGGGGAGGTACCGACCCCTTCCAGAGCACCTGCACCCACACTTTTCTCCTCCCACCTAAACTCTCCGTCCCCAGCCACATCCTACCGCACCGAGCATCGCCAGAGACAGCCTCACCCAACCGTGGTACAGGTAAACACCATTTGCACTCCATTTCATTTTCCTTTCACTGTTTAATGCATTCATGCATGTTTGGGCGTCCTCATCTCCACTTACGTGCTTGCGATTTGCCACGAGAGGGATAGCCACTCTGTTGCCCCCTTTACTGCAACCCATCATCTCACCGGAACCCATCTCCGGCGAGTTAGATGGGGAAGGGGTCTCACCCAGTAAACCTTCGAGATAAGCATCTAGGAACACATGTAGGCATCCCTTGTTGCTCCTAGTGCCCTCCGTTAGCCTCACGGAAGCCCAGACAGACGAAGCACCACTTGACGTCGCCGAGGAAGATGACTAGTGCTATTACTGGAAAGCCTAGCGGGAAGGGTGGTCTGAGGGTCCCCAGACCTCCACGCAGCCTCCGGGAAGCACCTCACCACCTTTCGGTCCTCATCTAACCGCTGCAACCCTCCTCCAAGCCTCCACCACTGGTTTCCGACGATTGCCGAAGCCAACCGTCACTTTCTCCAACGAGTCGAGCGGGGGGAGGCCTCTAGTAGCCCTCCTCGCTTCCTGAAGCCACTGGAAGACTCGTGAGGGGCTCTCAGAGCTCCCTTAGCCCTGGACGTCGCTTATCGCCGCTGCAACACCATCGTCGAGTCGCCGTCGTTGTCTCCACACCCCTCGCCGAAGCCCGAGGTAGGGGAGGCCTCTTAGGCCTCCCTAGTGGAGCCCACGGCCATGGGGGAGCTCGCCGTGGCGCTCCCTTGCTTCTTCGACCACCGCCCCCACCTTCCCGCTACTGGGAGCTCGCTGGAGATTGCACCGGAGAGGGATCGCCGGCAATCTTCGAATAAAATAGATTTAGGATTTTTCTTTTAATGTTTAAATAATTACATTTAGGTCCTAATTATAATTACTTTTAGGTCCCTGGAATTACTTTCAGGTCCTTTTTTTATTACATTTAGGTCTTTTTTCCTTACATTTAGGTCCTTTCTTACATCTAGGTCCTTTTTTATTACTTTTAAGTCCTTTATTACACTTAGGTGCTGTGATTTTATGTTTAAGCCCATGGATATTTAAATACGTTTCATTTCATTATTATTTATGTAAATATTGCATGTTTAGTCCTGTTTAGGTTTTAATTTCATTTTTAGTCCCATATATTTTTATTTATTTACAGTTAGACCTCTATATTCCTGTTTTCTTTGCAAATGAGTCCTGAAAGTTTATTTTGTGACCCTTGACTTTTCATAATTTAAAATTGCATTGTAAATATTGCACTTATTACCCTATTTTAAATTTTAATTGCATTTCAATCCTATTCATGCATGTTTTATCACACTTAAACCCCTAATATCATGTTTTCATTACGTTTAAGTTCTGAACTTTTGCATTTTTACCCCCAGAGTTTTTGAAAAGACATTCCTTTGTACAATTTGCATTTTAGACCTTAAAAATATCCATAATTACACTGCCATGTAAAAATTTGATTTTTATCACATTTTGGTCTTGAAATTTTGCAAATCAGTCCCTGAACTTAATCAATAATGTTTTCTAAATAGGAAAATTTACATCTAGGTCCCTGAAGTTTTTTAAAATCATTAATGATAATTTTTATTGCATTTTAAATAACATTTTCACTTGTTTCACATTTATTGATCACATGTACATGTAAAATCACCACTTGAATAAAGTTTTCCTCAAAAAATCCTGTTTGAAATATAAATGAACATTTGATTTCACATTTTTTTGTCAGATTTGCACCCTATGTGGGAATTTTGCACAATAGACCCTAGGTTTTCAAGAAATTACCCAAAGTATAATTTTCACACATGAAACATCACATTGCCACATTTTCATTAAATTTTACATCATAGCATCAAGAAAAAAAATTTAAACACATTTGTAATCATTAACATTTCTTCTCTATGAATTTTGTAAATTAGACCCTGAATTTTCAGAGAATTACCTAAGTACAATTCTTACATCCGAGTGTCATATTTTCCTTCGATCCATCATCTGTATACTAAGATAGAAGTTTCTGAATGAATTTTAATCCAGGTTTTCATCATTTTTTGTGAATTTTGTGTTTTGGTTCCTATACTTGTCCTTTATTGTTTTTACATTATTTTATTATCTCAAGACCTTTTCTTTTGCTTGTTTTCTTCTCTCTTGACATTTTTCATACATTTTGGCATTCCTTAGACCATGCATTGTCTTTATGCTTGCATTCATCACATTTGACCACTAAAATGACCAAATTGCCCTGTGCCTCCAATTCATGAGCATACATCTCAATTTTTGCACTCAGTCTTGCATAACCCTTATCTGAGTCATTCTTTAGAGTTTTTGCCCATTTAGGTACATTTCCATGCATTTTACATAGTTTTTGTTGTATTTACACATCGATCCATCCTTTTTGAATAAGTCTACATTTCATGCATTCTTCCGTGGATTTTTTTCTCCCATCTATCTCGGATTCCTTTGTTGAATATTTGATTTGATTATCTTTATTCCATGTTTTCGGATTTTTCGATTTCATTTGGATTTCATCGCCCGAGGGCGTACATTAACAGGCCTGAGGGCCGACATTTGACCCCACTATGGATTATTTTCCTTTTTTGATTTTCACGACCTTTTCCATGATTCCTATGACTTGGGTTGACTCGACTTTTTATCCTTTTGACCTCGGTATGGTTTTTTGGACAATTCTTTACAGAAACTTCGTCATTTCATGTGATTTTCTTTGTTGTGTCATACTTTGTGATTTCATCATTTCACGAGGATTTCTTTACAGTTTTCACGTATCCTCTTATACATCCAGTCGGGTCTTGGCACTCACATCATCATGATTAGAACACAATCTAGGCATAACAAACATTCATTTAGCCTCTAGCAAGCAAATTAGACTAGAAAGACCGAGTTTCTTAGGTGTACAGGGGTGTCTAACACCTTCCCTATGCGTAATAGGAATCCTTACCCATCCTCTGGTTAGTAGACATCTCCATGTTTGCATCTCATTCATTCACTTTTTGTGATTTGTTTGTAGTTTTCCTCGTCTTTCCCTTAAAAGAGTAGGTGGCGACTCCTGTTTCTTTCCGTTCTCGTCCCATCTTGTGCCTTCGCCATCATGGCATGGTTGTGGCCTCCTCCCCCTTGGCGCGACCTCTCATTGGACGGCCCTCGGGCATCGGGCATGGTCACAATAGTGATAGGTTCTGTCTGAGTTTTTTGGACTGACTATATAAGGGTTAAGCGGTTTTCACTAGTGAAAATCGTTGGCAGAGCTCATTGGAGAAATTAGCCAGCAGATCCAAGCGGCGTTTTTGATTGGCAAAAATGGCCAGCAAATCCGGTGTTTTCAGTAACTGTACTTTGATTTAAATGTAAATGAATCTTTGTTATTACATGTGGACTAATGAACCATTAAATGCATGAGATTATGAGAACCATGATTGTATAAATAACTGTGAAATAAAGTATGATGAAGATAATTTCCTAAAGTGAGTAGGAAGTACCTAGAAATGATCTTGAGACAACAAATGTACATAATGGTTATTGAGAACCATAAATCTGGCAAACTAATGCTTGAGGAAAATAAATGCTATGCTTTGATGATGAACTTCAAGAAATAGATTTTAACAAAGTTTTAGACGAAGCCACATATGTGTCGAAAGATTTATCGAGTTTTGAAGGAACCACATAAGAGCTGATTGGTTGTACTGATAAGGGATAGTGAGACCTCTAAGTAGTCGTGGACGAGCCTTGGCTGTGGTTTCCGAGTTGGTCATAGGAGAGAGCCTCGTGATTGTGTGTTGTTGTAGTACTATAGGGCCCAGGAGACGATAAAGTCAAGATTCCCTCAGTGTAGGTGTCGGTCAGGCCTGAGGTTGGAGTCCCCAGGTACTCGGGCACTCAGGGGCGTTATACAGTAGATGCACTCCGTGCTAGTACCAGCGAGGGTACACTACTTTATGGCTATGACCGAGGTGGTTGAACTCCAACACGGGATGGTTCACTGCAGTACTACAATATGACGGGGATGGAGCCTTGCCAACGGCTTGTGGCCAGGTCAATCACCTATGGCCAGGGTGATACGACAGGTTTTGAGATAGATTAAGATTTGTGATTTTGTTGGTTCCAACCTTGTTTTGTTGTGACTTGAGATATGGAATGAATTGTGTTTTGGGCTCGAATCAAGATATGAAAAATGGTTTCCTAAAATGCATAAAGTGATTTGATAATGAGCATGAGATTTCAAAGGAATTGGCAAAAGAGTTTTGAAAAGTCACGATCTATAACAGATTTTTCTTTGACTGTGTGTGTTGGCTTTTCGAGAATCATGTTTTTATACATGGCTTTGATAGTGGTCTAGGTTTGATGACTTGGTGTGTGCTTTGGGGTGCGTACTAGGTGACATTGATGTCACTCATGTGTGGTTTTAAATTATTTTGGTTTCACGTGCATAGATGGAGATGTAGCCTTACCTTGGTGCGATTTTCGGAGTCACTTACTATGACCATGTCGGTGGAACCTTGCACGGCTCTCCCCTACTGGGTGTGTGGAAACACACGAGGAGACCCGATATGGTTACAGCGAAGATGGTGAATCGAACAAGAAGACTAGACTCGGAGGCACCAAGGAAAGATAGGAAAGGATAAGGAAAGGAGTCGCCACCTAGTCTTTTAATGGAAAGACAAGGAAAACCAAAACCCAAGAAAATCAATAAATAAACAAGATGCAGGAAGGATGTATGCTCCGTGCCTAATGGATAGTGCACAAATGGATGCTGGCCAGAAAAAGGGTAAGGATTCTAGTTACGCATGGGGAAGGGGTTAGGCACCCCCATGCGCCCGAGAAAAATCGGTCTTTCCAGGTTTCCTAATTCTCAATGTTCTATTGGATGTATGCTTGCTTATTCTAAATGCGTGTGCTAAATATGACTGGAAAAAATGCCAAATCAAGGAGAAGAAAGGAAAAAGTTAATCCGAGGGTCAAATGTAGGCATTGAGAATGCCACTTTACTATATGTCCGTGGGCGATAATGAAAATCGTGAAAATCGAGAAATTCTCGGAAAGCATCTTGTAAATCAGCGGAAATTTGGATAAATCCGAGAAAATCAAATTGGGGAAAATAATCCTCTTTTCGGGACCATGTCAGCTTTGTCAAGCCTTTTACTGTACGCATTCGGGCGATGGAAAGCTAAAACAAATCTAAAGGCGAAAACCGAGAGGAATCCGAGAAGCGGCAAAAAAATAAAGCTCGAAAAGAGTTGGAAAACATGCGCAATGTAAGGAAGAAAAGGCAAGAAAACTTGCATAACAAAAGTGCAACAAAATGTTCAAAATGCATGTATGAGTGTAATAATGAAAATTATAGGGGCTTTTGTGCAAAAAAACCAAAATTCTAAATAAAAACTGAAATTTTGAAGGCCAAATCATCAAAAATACATAGGAAAACATATTCTATGTAATTATGGAGAAATCTGGGGTCAAATGTGTAAATATGTGCATTTCTAGCCAAATTGAAGTTTCCTAGGGGTCGAAATGCAATTCTACCACTAAAACATGCATTTAAAACAACTCAATGGAAATTCAGGGTAAAATATGCAAGAAAAAGGTTCAGGAAAGTTCCTGAAAGTTTCAGGGGCAAAACAGTCATTTTTCCCTAGAAAACAAGCATTCAGTGTAAAATCTGTAAAGTGTGGGGGCTAAAATGCAATTTTACCAAAGAAGTAATGCATTTAGAAGAGATTCAGAAGAAATCAAGGATTAAATTGTAATTTAACCAAAGAAAATTGCATTCAGAGAAGTTCCAAAAGAAATCAAGGGTTAAAATGTAATTTAACCAGAGAAATATGCAATCAGAGAAGTTTTCAATAAAGTTTAGGGGTAAAAATGCAAATTAATTAAAGAAATATGCATTCTAGAGAGTTTCAGAGGAGTGGAGGGGCTAAAATGCAAATTAACCAGAGAAAATATGCATTGTGTATTATTTTAGTGAAGTTCAGGGGTTAAAATGCAATTTTGACTGAAAAAATGTGCATTCAGAATGATTTCAGAAAAGTTTAAGGCCTTTTATGCAAAAGATTGGATTAAAACGCATGAAAAGAAACTTTAAGGGTGTTTGCTAAACTTTTAAACCTGGAAAACATTATTTTGAATACTCAAGGGGATAATGCAATATTTTCAGTTAATACTTTATTCAAATGATTTATGAAAAATGATTTAGGACCTAAATGTAAGAAAAGGACCTATTTGCAATAAAGAAAAGGACCTAAGTGCAACAGATGAAAAGTTTCAGAAATTTATTAAAATAAAAATGTTTTTTATTTTTTAAAAGAAAATGATACCGGCGGCCGTCGGCGACGGAGCTCCGCCGTCGACGACCGCTGGAGAGGCTATCAGAGGCTTTCCCATGGTCTGATCTGAGATCAGACCGCATGGGAAGCAAGAAGAAGAAGAGGGGAGAAGATCCAATGGATCGGATGAAGGTTTCAACAACTGGAGAGAGCTACCCGTCCCCCTCACTGTCGAGGCACTTCAGCGACGGCATCGGGGAAGAAGAGGGACTATTGGAGCTACGCGTGGCGATCCAGAGGTCATGGAGGCTTCGAGGTGTCGAGTGGGGCCTTCTTCTTCTTCCAGAAGCGAGTATGGTGGATGATGATGCCAAAGGGAGCTTCGATTGCCGTCAACGTCTTTTCCTCCAGCGAGCGAGGTCGCGGGCGTGTTCTAGTGGTCATGGCATGGATCTGAAGGCTCCGGAGTACTAGGGGCATGCCATGGAAGCTTTCAGGAGGATCGGAGCGGCACGGAGTGGCTGGAGGCATGCGTTCCTGTTCTAGCTCTGATCATCTTCTCTGGCGACGACAGAACGTCGCGATTTCGGCGATCCTTTGGTGGAGACCCCCGCAGCTATCCGAATGGGAATTGGAGGGGCAGAAAAGCAAGAGGGAGGCTAGGAGAGGTTGACCTAGGGTTCTAGGTCCAGGGAGAAGCCTTGGATCAGCACCCCCACCTATATCACCGGAAAACGGCGATGGCGAGGTCCAAGGAGTGATTCTGACTAAAGGAGGCCTCTAGCTTGATTGGAAATGATCCAGAAAGACCAAGGAAGCTCTAAGAAACTAAATTCGGAGCTAAATGAGGTTGGAGGAGGGCGTACCTAACCTGTTGACGTGCGTCTCCTCCGCAGCCCACCGAAAGTGGTCTGGATCCATGCCTCTCACCTCCACGAGCTCCTCTCTCTCTCTGGAATTCTCCCTCACTTCTCTCTCGCTCTGAATGCTCTATTTCTCTCTTGCGAAAAGTCCCCCAACTTCTGCCTCTGCTACACCTTTAATAGGTGGAGGTCGCTGGTTTAACAATCCATTCCTGCGCGTAACAAAACCAACAAACACCTAACTAGCTAACTAATCTCTCCAACAAACTAACAGTTCCTAACGACCTAACAAACTAACAACCTGTTGTCCTCCATGTTCCATCCTGTCCCCTTGCTCACCGGTAGTGATCGACGGCTACTCTTGCTCGTAGTGAGGCATCCGGTGCCTGGGGAAGACTCGAGCTTGGCCAGGGCTGCTACTGGGTGATATGGTGAGATGGGTTGGAGAAGATGGGAGAAAAGGATGGGCTGTAGATGTGGCTGGATTTGTGAGAAGTGAGGGAAGAAGGAATGGGTGTTGGGTTGGAAGAAAAAGGGGAAGGAAATGGGTTGACTTGTTGCATTGTGGGCCTTATGGGCTTATTTGGGCCTAATTGGGCCTAAATGGGCCTAAGTGGGCTTTGGGGAGCTAAATGGGCCTTGGTGGACCTATGTGGGCTTTGTGGGCCTAAGTAGGCTTTCATGGGCCTTGATGGACTAAATGGGCCTTGAATGAATTAAATGGGCCTAAATGGGCTTAATGGATTTATTAGGCTTTCATGGGCCTTGAATGAATTAAATGGGCCTTATGGGCTTTAATTGGGCCTAAGTGGGCCATGGAAGACTAAATGGGCCTAGGTGGGCCTTGGTGGACTAAATGGGATTTCATGGGCTTAAGGGGCCTAATGGATTTATTTGTGGTTAGCCCAGCCATCACACATTCATCCTGCAAAATTGGGAAATTGGGAGTGTCTACAGATGCCCCTCCCTGAGCGAGGTCGGAGGATGAGTGGGACAGAGACTAATGCTCAGGGTTGACAAAGACACCCCACCTGAAGCCGTAAAAAGAGTTAGTTATCGGCAACCAACCACCAATCGGTGAATGCTCCAGAGGTCCCGTCGCCATAGCCGAAGCCAAATACCATAAAAAACAACACAGATGACCAAATACTGACAAGTTAACGACCAAGTAGCTCCTAAAAGACATGACTGGTTATCACACTTGTCGAGGAAAGCACTAGACAAGACTCACGGTGCTTGTCGACCGAGAAGTGACTGGTCATGGAAGTCATCCGGGCAGTTCGGCCTACCAACCCATAGGAGGGATGGAATAAAGAGAGTGGGGAATCCATTGGGCATCCTAGGGATTTCCTAGGTAGTTCGGGATACCAGCCCAAAGGAAGGAGGAATACAGTTTGCTTTGATCCCGTTCATTCGGAGCGGAACTCAAAAAGAAAGGAGGGGTACTGAGGTTCATTCAGACAGAGCAAACCGTAGATGGAGGCATCTAGACCCCGGGCGGCAGTCTAGACAAATGAAAAAAAGGGAGGCCTTGAATCTGTCCACTAGGATCGGACATCATAGGCGAAGGAGGTGGCATCGAGATTCGTCCCAATGGACCGAACCGCCGATGGGAGCATCTTGACTCCGAGCGGTAGTGTAGACAAATGGAAAAGGTAGGCCTTGAATCCATCCATCAGGATCGGTATTCAAAGGCGAGGGAGGTGGCACCGAGATTCATCCTGACGGACCGAACCGTGGATGGGAGCATCTAGACTCTGGGCAGTAGTCTAGACAAATGAAAAGGGGAGGCCTTGAATCCGTCCATCAGAATCGAAATTCAAAGGCAAAGGAGGTGGCACTGAGATTCGTGCTGGTGGACTGAACCGCAGATGGGAGCATCTACACTCCGGACGACAGTCTAGAAAGATGGAAAAGGGAGGCCTTGAATCCGTCCATTAGAATCGGAATTCAAAGGTGAGGGAGGTGGCACCAAGATTCATCTTGGCAGACTAAACCACGGATGGGAGCATCTAGACTCCGAGCGGCAGTCTAGAAAGATGGAAAAGGGAGGCCTTGAATCTGTCCATTAGGATCGGAATTCAAAGGCAAGGGAGGTGGCACCGAGATTCGTCCTGATGGACCGAACCGCGAATGGGAGCATCTAGACTCCGGGCGGTAGTCTAGTAAGAAGGAAAAGGGAGGCCATGAATCCGTCTATTAGGATCGGAATTCAAAGATGAGGGATGTGGCACCGAGATTCGTCCTGATGGACTGAACCACGGATGGGAGCATCTAGACTCCGGGTGGCAGTCTAGAAAGCTGGAAAAGGGAGGCCTTGAATCCGTCCATTAGGATCGGAATACAAAGGCAAGGGAAGTGGCACCGAGATTCGTCCTAATGGACCGAACCGCGAATGGGAGCATCTAGACTCCGAGCAGTAGTCTAAACAAATGAAAAGGGGGCCTTGAATCCGTCCATCAGGATCAGAATTCAATGGCGAGGGAGGTGGCAAAGAGATTCGTCCTGATGGATCGAACTACGGACTAGAGCATCTAGACTCCGAGTGGTAGTTTAAACAAATGAAAAGGGGAGGCCCTAAATCCGTCCATCAGGATCGGAATTCAAAGGCGAAGGAGGTAATTCCGCCCTATCTGGCATAGAAGTTGTGAAGTCTTCATTCGTCCAGGTTAGGGCAATAAAACAAGATTCTTCTTGGGTGGTCCCCTAGCGCCAAGCTGACAGGCCGAAGAAAGTAGAATCCTACATCGGCCATGCACATGCTGTCGGGATGGCGATTTCTGTTCCGTATCAACCATAACCAATCAAACAAGTTGGCTAGAAATGTTCTGATGAATTTTATTGTCAGTGTCAATGGGGTGATTACATGCATTAACTCGTAAAGAGATAGTAACATGACATGTATGTTAATCTACATCATCTCTGGATCTCTTGGAGCCTGAGGCTTTGGCAAAGAGCATACGGCTCGGGGCGACGCTGTAGATTGGCCAGGTCTCTTCGACTTCGGCTTCATAATCTGCTGTGCAACTCTTCCCCTCTATGACTATGAGATCCTTTAATCGCATGGAGCCACTAAGCAGGCGAGATAGCTCCTTTGTCATAGTGTAGGAGCTCATGGGTTTTCTTGGAACCGTGCTGGCATTTGCCCTTGAACAAAAGAGTCATGTTGGTAACCGAACTACTGCATTACACGGATCGTGTGGTATTCCAATCCACTAGTCAACCCCGGCAGGACGATAAGCCGCATGTCAACTATGTCGAAGAAGGCCTCAAAGTTATATGAAGCCGATGGAATAATATGCCAGATGATTTTCTATTCTGTCAAGCCTTCTAAACGCTCATATTCCTTTTGAATTGAGGTGAGTGTGCGCGCATGGCCACTTTGGCAGTAGGATTCAAAAGCTGAGAGTTGCGGGCGTAAGACCACTATACCCAGATGTGCAGCCAACCATACATGAACAAAAGCTCCATAGCCATAAAAGTGTCGTCAATGGTGTAGTGATCGGTCTAGAGCCTGGTAAGTTTCTACCAGGAAGATAGGGGCTAAGTCTATCTGTTGAGTGACGACCGCCAAAGCAATTTCAGTGACTTCAATATTCACAACCACTCGACCATGGCTGAAAATCAATTCTCCCAGGAAGCGAATTCCAACCACTTTGTCAAAGTAAGCTAGTTTCAGTATGGGAGAAAGTTCGTCTGTACAAATGAGCTGACGACCACAATCACTGGTTGATAGGCCAGTTAGCTCACTCAAGTCTGAAGAATACCCGTCGCACCGCATAAAGACGATGGGTCCCAGGAACTTCTGTAGACAACATATTCTGTGGACCTCTTCCTAGGTTGGAGTCAGTTCGATTCTCCCAAAGTGGAAAATATGATGAGCCGGTTTCCAGAATCGGGCTATTGCATGTAGAAAGCATCAAGAAATCTCCACCTTCGCAATATCCAGAAGCTTTGAAGAGATTCCCCAAATCCACAGCTTGTCACGATCACTTTCAGTCAACTGCTTGATCCATGCTTGGAGCACTTCCGAGCAGTGTGTGGGCACCACCATCGTAGGGAAACCCATGATCTGTAAGGCACTTTAGCTTTTCTTGGCCCAAGACTCCTCAGGAAGGGCAAACAATCTCCTGTAGGACATGCTCAAAACACTGTTTTAGATATAGATCTCAATTTTGCTTCGTTCAACAGCAGTTAGCAAAATCTAAGCAGATAGATGAAAGATACAGCGCAATGGTATTGTAAGAACCAGAGAGACTGGCCTAAAGCTGTAAACTACAATTGACTGGACAGACTAAGTAATGAACAAGAAAACCCTGGTCGAGTGTTATGCACAACTTGGAGGGAAAACCCTGGTTTCAACTGGTTCTGACCAGGTAACCAAGTAATGAAATGTGGCCATCGAACTTGGAAGGTCAGGATTATCTGATGATTGTACCCCCCAACAAATTACCAGGGTCCTCAACCAACAGAGCAGCTGACATGCCCCTGGTCGAGTGTTAGCTCAAAGCATCTAACCATAGGACAGTTGACATGTCCCTGGCCTGACATGGACGACTCTTGACCAAATAGAGCAGCTTACATGTCTTTAGTCGAGCACTGGCTCAGTGTGTCTAACCATAGGATAGCTGACATGCCCCTGGCCTAACATAAATGGTCCTAACCGACAAGAGCAACCTACCTGCCCCTGGTTTAGGCGATGAACTCTTGATTCTCTTGAACTGAAAGTCGTCACATCCTACCCAAGAGAACCAAGCGATACTCAACGACGTTTTTAGGATGATATTTTCAAAAAGAAGATGCATGCATGCTAAATGATTTGTGAGATCTTATTGGTGCCCTCAGCATTGGGATGCTTTTTGCCAAGTACAAGGGAATGACAACTCCAGACGTCACTAGACTCTATCCAAGCCCCTAGTTTTTGGGTGGCTCTCTGGAAACGGGTCACTATGTCTTGGGCTCCGTTCCAAACCCCACTGGATCATACCCCTACTTTTTTTTTTTTTTATTCTTTATTCTTTTCCCCTCATAGGCATGTGGGTTCACCCTATCCCTGGCTTGGAGGTAATAGGTACCTTGTCTATGGTGGGGAGCTACTGCTATTTAAAGGGTTGGCTAGGCCATTTTTGTAACATGTCTTCTTGGTATTCACTCCGACTCCTCTCCAAGATAAATTGGAGGGACAGAGCTACCCACCATGCCTCTCTTTAGGGCCGACTTCTATCTGCGACTTCTGTCTTCTTATTCTTTTATACCCTTTTTCAGATATATATTTTTTGTTTTATTTCTCATGCTCTCACTCTCGCCCCTAACATTTTATCTCCCTCTGGGAGGTGCAGGGTCCCTGAGGAGCTTGGATACTTTGCCCAATTCATAATGAAAGGTGGCTCCCTCACTCTCTTGGTTCCTGAATATTATCTACCTGAGGAGGTGCTACACATTCTCCACATTGGCAAGCTTATTCTGCCTATCATCACTTGGCTAAGATCCATGCATGTGATGATGAAAACAAATGTCAGCCTATATATACGTATACTGAATGAGGGTTAGTATGTGCTGTGATGCAGAGCTACATGGGTTTAAGAAGAGCATGACTTCATGTATGCATGAAGGAAAGTGTTAGTGTCGTAGAGTAAGGACACACTGTTTATGATCACTGATAGTACTTTTTCAGGTAGCATGAATTAACTAGCTTTGACTGTTTGATGAATTCCATGTCCTCAAGGATCACAGCCCCTCCGGAATAGACTTGCTTGACCACAAATGGTCCATGCTAGTTGGGCCTGAACATGCCACGACTATTAGGGAGATGTATTGCTCTCAAGACTAGGTCCCCTGGCAAAAAGCTTCTTGGTCGGACCTTCTTCTGATACGCTTTGACCATGCACTTCTGATAGCATTGTACGTGATGCATAGCTTGCAATAGATGCTCATCTATCAGGTTCAATTGAACGAGGCGGTCCTCAATCCACTCCGCCTCCTCTAGCTTTGCTTCTTTCAGGACTCTGAGCGATGGTATCTCCACTTCTATTGGTAGGACTGCCTCCATACCATACACTAGAGAATATGGAGTCGCTCTTGTTGAGGTCCTGATTGATGTTCTATAAGCCCATAGAGCATATGGGAGCTTGTCATGCCAGTCCCTATGTGTCTCCACCATCTTTTTAAGAATCTTAGTTAGATTCTTATTAGCAGATACTACTGCACCGTTCATCTGAGGACGGTACGGGGAGGACTTGTGATGCTTGATATTGAACTCCTGTAGGAAATCCTCAACCTTTTTGGCTGTGAAATTTGTCCCATTATCGGAAATGATGGAATACGGGACCCCGTACTGGGTGATGATGTTGTTCTTGATGAGCTTCTCTGTCACGGAGGCGATCACTGTCTTGTAAGAAGCTGCCTCCACCCATTTTGTAAAATAATCAATTGCCACTAAGATGTACTGATGTCCATTAGAATCTACTGAGTGGAGCTCCGATGACGTCTATTCCCCATGTAGAGAAAGGCCAGAGTGACGACATGTTGTGAAGCTGCTGTGGTGGTGTATGAATAAAATTGCCATGGACTTGACAATTATGACATGTTTGCACAAATTGGCAACAATCTGTCTCCATGGTTGACTAGAAATAACCCTGTAACATTATTTTCTTGGCCAACAATACCCCATTCATGTGAGGCCCGCATGTCCCAGCATGCACTTGCAACATTACAGTATCAGCCTCCTTTCTATCAAGATAGCGTAGAAGCATCTGATTGTAAGACCTCTTGTATAAGTGGCCTGCTCCAAGCACATATTTCGTGGTCAGCTGAATCATGGTCTTTCTGTCTGCCGCCGATGCGTCTGGATGGTGATTCCCAATTTCCAGGTAAGCTTTGATGTCATGATACCAGGGGAGCTCTACTGTGGAATCTACTTCTTCTATACTCATGCAATGTGCTGGTTGATCTGTGTAGGTTACTGACACCTTCACTGTGTCGTACTCCGATATGGACAACCAGGAGGCAAGAGTAGCCAATGCATCTACGTAAGCATTCTTGGCCCAATTCATAAAGGAAAAGCGTATCTCCTCAAACTTGGCCATCAGCTTTAAGAGATGATTGTGGTATGGAAACAATTTCAGGTCTTTGGTTATCTAGTTGCCATTTACTTGAGAAATAACCAACATAGCATCACCATGCACATGTAATTTCCATGCACCATGCTCTAATGCCGCCTGCAAGCCGAGAATACATGTGTCGTACTCTGCCACATTTTTGGTGCACACAAAAGTTAACTTTCAGGCGAGCGGGATCATTTGTCCATGCGGAGTTTCCAATACTGCACTGATACCCATGCCTCTCTTGTTAACTGCGCCATCAAAGTAGAGTTGCCACTTACCTTCATCTCAAGGGACTACTGGCTCTTCTTCTTCCATGGCGAACAATATATCCTCATCAGGGAACTGAGTTTGCAAGGGTTGGTACTCTGGCAATGGTAAGTCTGCTAAATGATCAGCCACGGCTTGTCCCTTCATCGACTTTTGAGTGACAAAAGTAATGTCAAACTGCGATAAAAGCACTTGCCACTTGACACATCTGCCCACCAGTGCTGGCTTCTGAAACAGGTACTTCATAGGATCATGTCGGCACAGTAATAGAACTGGATATGCCATCATATAGTGCCTTAAGCGTTGTGTGGCCCAGACAAGGGACAAGCAAACTTTCTCGATTGCGGTGTACTTAACTTCACAATCATTGAACTTTTTGCTCAGGTAATAAATGGCCCTCTCCTTGCGACCTATTTCATCATGCTGGCCCAAGACTGCGCCCATTGAATGCTGTGTTACTGACAAGTAAAGCAACAGAGGACGCCCTAGTGTCGGAGGTACTAAGATTGGTGGTCTTGCCAAGAGCTTCTTGATTTTGTCAAATGCTTCTTGGCACTCCACACTCCAGTGGATCTGTGCATTCTTTCTCTGAAGCTTGATGATTGGTTCACAAATTGGTGTTAATTGGGCGATGAATTGGCTGATATACTACAACCGCCCCAACAACCCTCGGACTTCTTTCTCTGTTGTAGGGGAAGGCATCTCAATGATGGCTTTGGCTTTGCTTGGATCTACCTCGATTCTCCTTTGGCTAATGATGTATCCCAGCAATTTCCCTGATGACACACCGAATACACATTTGTTGGGGTTCCATCGCAGCTTATACCTTCTCAGGTGGTTAAAGAGCTTCCTTAAACAAGCAATGTGTTCTTCAGGCTCTTTTGACTTAGCAATCATATCATCCACGTAAACCTCGATGTCTTGGTGCATGAGATCGTGGAATAAAGCTGTAATTGCCCTTTGATATGTGGCCTTGGCATTCTTAAGCCCAAAGGGCATAACTCGATAGTAGAACACTCCCCATAGGAAAATAAAGGACGTTTTCTCCATAACCTCTTCTGCCAGTTGGTTTTGATTGTATCCTAAAAATCCATCCATGAATGACAACATTTTGTGTCCTGTAGTATTATCTACTAACACATCAATGTGTGGGAGCGGAAAATCATCCTTCGGGCTGCCCTTGTTTAGGTCTCTGTAATCAATACACATTCGGACCCGACCATCCTTCTTGGGTACTGGAACCACATTCGCTAACAATTCCGGGTATAGGACGACCTTCAGGAAGTTAACTTTGTGCTGCTTCATTATTTTCTCCTTCAATTTCAAGAGCCATTGTGGTCGCCATCTGTGCAGTTTTTGTTTGACTGGCTTGACATCAGGCTTAAGCGGTACGGTATGTACCACTACCTTGACGTCCAGCCCAACCATGTCATCGTAACTCTAGGCAAAGATATCCGCATATTCTCGGAGAAGCTCAACAAGTTCTGCTCTAGCCTGTGCTGGGAGTGTGGCACTTATCCGCACTTCCTTGACATCTTCATTGGTGCCAATATTCACAGTCTCAGTTTCTTCTTCTACATGCAGGTTCAGGCCTTCGGGATCGTCATCGTAAGGCTGGAATTCTGACACACCATGACTCTCCTCTTCCACTTCTGCATCATTTTCCTCTCTGTATGCAATGAGCTCAAGGAGGACTTCTTACTGGCACAACGGGTCTGTGTCTTCAAAGGTGCACACTTTCTCAGCATTCTGCCCCTGATATTGCTTTAGAATGGTCATTGTAACCCTAGTTTTCCTATATGCACCCCTAATGATTTCTGGTTCTGCTATTTCCGTACCCGTGTCTGACTATTTTACTTCTGGCAAACAAAAGCTTTTATTATCATGCTGTCATGTGCAACAGGTGGGCAGCTATCCTTTGTCTGACTGATGTGAGTGCTGCCGCACGAGTTCCCTCCTAAGCCTAGCTCAGGATCTTTTTCTTTTGGACCCCACTACTCAAGTGGGGACAGGTCTGATAGTACTACCTAGACCCACCTCTCGGTTGATAGGAGATAAACTCTTCTGGTCTAGCAGTTAAAGATCTATTATGCTATAGGGTCATGATAGCAGACTAACCCTGTGCAATTGTCTTCTCCTCTGTGCCCTCGATCATTACTGCCTTTCCTTTCTTACGCCTAAGCTCATTTTGCGCATTCTTGGCCAATACTGATAGCTTCTCTTGAAATAGAACTTCCAGATCGCTGAGCATGTTATCCATCTGAGCTACCATGACATTTCCTTCCTCTTCATCAGAAGCAAAATCTACATAATATGCACTGGTAGTTCTCAACACCTCAGGTATTGATTCTGACAGCCTTGGCTGCAACCCCTTTAAAATTGACTGTTGCTCTGAAGTTGCTACTGCTGATTCTGCCCTCGCTACATCCCAAACTGCAATCGGATTGTTAGACAGACCCTCCGCGGACTCCGGAGGCGGCAACACTAGCATAGCTATCCTTGGGGACATGAATGATGTTGAACCCATTTTGAAGTCTGTAATTTCCTCTTCTGAATAGTAGTCCTCTACACATACCCATTCGGGCTCACTGACCGGTTTATTTGGCTCGAGCTCTGCAAACATCAGACTCCAATTGGGATCTAGCAATCCCACATTGACAAAATTATTTAAATCTCGTGGAATAACGAGCTTTGGAAACTTATGGCACTTTGCGTAACTGTCTTGCGGCTTGCGCTTGTATCCTAGTCCTTCAAACTCGTGTCTTCTCTCTGTGGCAATTGGTTCTGCGATTCCTTGGCCATTCCGCCCGAGAGGTGCTCCATTCTCGTACCCCCATCTCTGACATAGATTCTCGACCATCAAAAGGGATTTCCAAAAGTGACCAAATGACTGGCACACTCAAGAATCGGAATAAAATTGATTGGTTCAAAACGGTCGACATGGTAGAGCACATTAGAAGATTTGGAGTCAAAATGGACAGTATGGAGTGAGACTGAAGAGACTGCCTCAACCTTCTCCTTTTCAAGGTTTTCCGCCATCACAACGACAATGTCATTGTTCCAATAGAACTTAATCATACGGTGGAGGGTTGAGGGGATGACTTGATGCTTGTGGAGCCAAAGGCGCCCAAGTAGAAGATTGAAAGATGGCTCAAGGTTGACGACATAGAACTCGACCTCGAAATAGGCAGGTCCAACAATTAGTGGGATGATCAAAATCCCTATGGCATCGTGGTGTGTGTTGTCGAATGCCATCATTCCTTTTACTGCTGGAGTAATGTCGTCCGATTTAAAGCCAACCTGACTTGCGGTTCACAAGGGGCAGACATTCAAACCGACGCCATTATCTACCAAAGTGAGAGGAATGCGGAAATTTTTGTAATGCACCGTGATGAATAGGGGTTGGTTATGATTGGCCCCCGCTGGAGGAAGCTTTGAACTAGAGAAAGAAATGACCTCTAGCGTGGCTATCATTCCCACCATGTTCTCCAAGGCCAAAGGTTGTATGGTGGAGGAAACATGGGTAGCCTGGAAGACCCACAGAAATGCCTCTCTATGCTGGACCGAAGTGTGGATTAAATCCCAGATGGATATGTCTGTTTTGACCTTTTCCAACTAGGTTGTAATATCGGGTACCGGTGGGTCAACTTTGGGAGTGGGGTTAGCTCTTATGACTGTGTCTTCAGGGATTAAACTGGGAATATGGGTTCTTGTTGGAATGGATGAGGTCACAGGCTGATTGTTTTTGTTTGTTGGAATCAAGGCCTTGTATACCCTTCCCAACCATGTAACCTCAGCACACATCTCAGCAGTATAGCTGTAAGGCATGTAGTGGGTGTCCTGTGTCAAATTGATGACCATAGGAGCATGGGCCCTCAATTCCACTGCGGCTGAAACTGGTAGAGTAGGTGTTGGCGGTTGGTGGGTCAAGTCAAATCTTGGTTTGGCTAGTAGGCTAATTGTTGGTGGGGTGGATTGCATGGTGGGTCTGGTAGCCGTGCACCTTTGTCGGGTAGTTAACTGGATCATATTGACAGCAGAGTTGGAAACTTCAACGTAGGATTGACTCAGCCGATAGGAGAATGATTCTGAAACATCGTGGATGTGGAGGGAAGGATCAAAAGCTTGAACCTCATCCGAAGAAAGAAAATAAACCCCCGAGGTTCCTAGCGCATGCTCAGGCAAAGGCTGGTGGACTATGTTGCTAGATGTGGATGCAGATGAATGTGGTGTCTGTGCAGTGGGTGCAGACTCCGCCTCTTGTGTGTGAATACTGATGACCTTGCGGTCAATCAAGTTTTGAATTTCTCTCTGGAGTGTATAGCAGTTATCCATAGAATGCTCCGCGACTCTATGGTAACTGCAATACAAATCCACTTTAAACCACTACGGAAGTGGGTTTGGCGGTGGGAGGATTTCCGGAAGCTTCAGGAGTGACGCCACTTTAGGGAACACGACACTCAAAGTCTTAACCAGAGGAGTGAAGTCCCTCTCAGAGCATGGAGGTCGTCTTGACCCTGGGTAGCGCCCCTGCCTTGCTGGTGCTGGCTGGTAGACTAGCTCGGCGGTGGTAGTGATTTGTGATGTGTGTGGTGCTCTAGGTGTAGGGGAGTAAACAACCTGATTCTGAGCTGGCGAGCTCACCACAGTGGCTGGCATAACTGGAGTTCCTACGTATGCCATAGCATTCCTAGTAGAGTCCTTCTTCTGGCAGTAACCAGTGTTAGACCCATTGTTGCCATTGTTGTTGTTGCTGGTTCCGCTAGGAGCCATGGTCTGCCTTGCGAATGCTGCTAGTGTAGGGAAGCTCCTATTATTTAGCGAGCTCTATACATGGGTGCCAGCTTTGATTAGGGCTGTAAAGGTGGAAATAAGCTGTATGCTAAATAGAGCTCCAATGGCTGGCTGCGTCCCCCAAATTATTATTTTGATAGACTCTTCGTCAGAAGGTCTATTGCGCACTTGCGATGAGAGGGCTTGCCAACACCCGACGTACTCCCCAAATTGCTCGTGAGGCTTCTGCTTGGTGGCGACCAGGTCCTCGCCCTTTGGGACCATGTCAAGGTTGAAAGAGTACTGCTCCAAAAAAGCTTGGCTCAGATCATTCCAAGTCTTTATGGTGGACATATCCAGTGATGTGAACCATTTTAGAGCTGGACCTGTAAGACTCTTCTGGAAAAGGCGAATGAGAAGCCTCTCGTCAGCCTGTAGCTGAGCAAGATCGCCATAGTACGCCCGAAGATGTGAAATTGGGCAACCTTTCCCATTATATTTCTCAAATTCTGGGATGTGGAATTTCGGTGGGAGTACCACCTCTGGGAAATAGCGAAGGTCCTGGAAGGAGAAAGACTGGCTGTCCCTGCCCTACACTTGTCGTAGAGCTTTCTCTAGGACATTTATCCTGGCAAAAAGTGCATTGGGAGTTGCTACTAACATTGAGTGTGCAACTAGGGTGGGTCCCACGTACACTGTGTGTATAGCACCTGTGCACTCCTCCAGATCTATCATCTCACCACCCGGTGCTGTGGCATGATGACTAGCATACCCGTGTGTGTGTGTGCTAGTGGTGGTGTGCAAGCTGATGCCTGAACCTGATGTAAGGGTAGAGAAATGTTATGCTATGCGGTGCGTGTTGTTGTGTGTGGAAGCAGCAGCTGCTGAACCGATATGGTCAGGTTCGTAGGTCGATGTACTCCCACCAGCCCAAAAGGTTGACCACCAGTTGAGGGAGGAATATGCTGTGTATGTTGTTGAAGTGATGTTATAGGCAGAGTAGCTATGCCCGTTGTCGGGACAGCGGGAAGCTGTGGCAACAGCTGCAGCAATGGGGGAACTAGTGCAACATGAAGGGCCTGAGCATGTGGAGCAGGGTCCTCAGAAATGGGACAAACAGGCGCAGTCAAAGTGGGATCCAAAACGAAAGTCATGTTTTGCAACCCTTGTGCAAGGGCCAGAAGTTGTTGAGATTTTATGGTGGCAGAACCGTCGATAGCAGTACTGAGGGTTGGAAGATGAAGCGACAGGGATGTCAAAGGGGGCCGGACGTTCAAAGTTGCTGCGGACTGAATTCCTACTAATGAAATAATCGCAGCCAACTGAGTCTCAAGTGAAAGAGGGTCAACTGAAGAGCAGGACATGACCAGATCAGATGTCCTAGTGGTATTCATAGTAACCACCTCAGCCGTGGGCTCCAGACCAACAAGGGTCTGCCAGTGTCCCGAAACCGACAGACAAGGAACTCCAGGCACTCGAAAGTGGCTATCATGGAGTGAAGGTGGAATGACTGACAACAAGGTGAATGTAGGAGGAGGGGAAAGAACAGGAATGCCCTCTAGAGTAGCTGGTGTAAGTGTCTAAGAAGCTCGCTGGGCCATAATGGACCACGATCAGGTAAGGACGGGGCTACGATTACAAGTGAAAGGACGACACCTACGAGGAGCTATTGTCGAAAGTGACGAATAGCTCGAGGGAAGACAGTCGAGAACAATGCCTCAAGATTGGGGCTATAAAAGGGAACTCCCAGGCTCAGACATAGGAACTCGCACACAGGATTCTATACCTAGCAAAGGAAAAGAGCCTAATGCGTTAGTGAAAAGAGTGAAGGCAAGACAACAAAAGGAATAAGTTAGCTATGCAGTTGTTTGTTAGGGTGGCATGAATGGCACACATGCACATGAATGCTACTAATATGCTCTCTCTCACCATGCATGCCCCACATGGATCGGACCATATGGGATGCACTCATGGGCTTGGGTTTCAACTCTGGTCAGAAAAGTAGGTTCCCGTTCTAAATCCTGGCCAAAGCGTAGGTAGTGAACAAGTGGTGCATTGGTGGCCTCGTCTCCTACAGTAGCATGGAGTTGTACCCTCTACTAGCACCGACACGACCCCAGATAAGGGGGACAAACTAGCAACACATCCTACGCCAAAGCAATAGGACGGGCAACTAGAGTTGTCCTTCGTAAACTATGGGTGACTGAGAAGAGAAGATGCATGTCCTATATGATCAATCATGCGATATGCTTTAATGTCTTTTACTTGTGTTTTATTAAACCATAGGGATTTGTGAGCATTTGTCTCTAGTTATGCCTTATTATTTGTTCATCTGAGTTTGTGTGTTTTATTTTAACCAGATAGGGAGGCAATCATGTCTCTACTCTCTTAATCATGGCAAATTCAAATAAAAGGAAAAAACACACAATCATGGCATCCAAGAAGTCAGACAAAAGGCATGAACATGGCATCTGCTGGTGTAGTGCTCAAGTAAGTGAATAAAAGCAAGTATCAACAAAGAAAGCATGAATTAAGTCATGTGCATCTGTGGTGGCATAGCAATAGTGTAAAGAAGGCAAAAAGGCATGTTCAATCAAATATGTACAAGCAAATAGAACAAGCAAGCAAACAATGAATTTTACAGACCAAAGACAAGTAAGGAAACCAAAACGAAAGCTAGAATCTGATTATCCCCAGCAGAGTCGCCAGTTCTTGTGACCATGCAGGTGGAACCTTGCACGGCTCTCCCCTACCGAGTGCATGGAAACACACGAGGAGACCCGATATGGTCACGACGAAGATGGTGAATCCGAACAAGAAGACTAGACTCGGAAACACCAAGGTGTCGCCACCGAGTCTTTTAATGGAAAGACGAGGAAAACAAAAAACTCAAGAAAATCAAGAAATAAACAAGATGTAGGAAGGATGTATGCTCCGTAACTAGTGGATAGTGCACAAATGGATGTAGGCCAGATAAAGGGCAAGAATTCTAGTTACACATGGGGAAGGGATTAGGCACCCCCATGCGCTCGAGAAAACTCAGTCTTTCTAGGTTTCCTAATTGTCATTGGTCTATTAGATGTATGCTTGCTTATTCTAAATGCATGTGCTAAAGATGATTGAAAAAAAATGCCAAATCAAGGAGAAGAAAGGAAATAGTTAATCCGAGGGTCAAATGTAGGCATTGAGAATGCTGCTTTACTGTACGCTCGTGGGCGATAAGGAAAATCGTGAAAATCGAGAAATTCTCGGAAAGCATCTCGCAAATCAGCGAAAATTTGGATAAATCTGAGAAAATCAAATTGGGGAAAATAATCCTCTTTTTGGGACCATGTCGGCTTTGTCAAGCCTTTTATTGTACGCCCTCATGCGATGGAAAGCTTAAACAAATCTAACTAAAATCTGGGAAGCGGCGGAAAACCAAGCTCGAAAAGAGTTGGAAAACATGCGCAATGTAAGGAAGAAAAGGCAAGAAAACTTGCATAACAAAAGTGCAACAAAATGTTCAAAATTCATGTATGAGTGTGATAATGAAAATTCCAAGGGCTTTTATGCAAAAAAACTAAAATTTTGAAGGCCAAATCATCAAAAATACATAGGAAAACACATTCTATGTAATTATGGAGAAATTTGGGGTCAAATGTGTAAATCTGTGCATTTCTAGCCAAATTGAAGTTTCCTAGGGGTTAAAATGCAATTCTATCACTAAAACATGCATTTAAAGCAACTCAATGGAAATTCAGGGTAAAATATGCAAGAAAAAGGTTTAGGAAAGTTCCTGAAAGTTTCAGGAGCAAAATAGTCATTTTTCCCTAGAAAACAAGCATTCAGTGTAAAATCTGTAAAGTGTGGGGGCTAAAATGCAATTTTACCAAAGAAGCAATGCATTTAGAAGAGTTTCGAAGAAATCAGGGGTTAAAATGTAATTTAACCAGAGAAAATGCATTCAAAGAAGTTCTAGCAGAAATCAGGGGTTAAAATGTAATTTAACTAGAGAAATATGCTATCAAAGAAGTTTTCAATAAAGTTCAGGGGTTAAAATGCAAATTAACCAAAGAAATATGCATTCTAGAGTGTTTTAGAGGAGTTCAGGGGCTAAAATGCAAATTAACTAGAGAAAATATGCATTCTGTATTATTTTAGTAAAGTTTAGGGGTTAAAATGCAATTTTGACTAAAAAATGTGCATTCAGAATGATTTCAAAAAACTTTAAGGCCTTTATGCAAAAGATTGGATTAAAACGCATGAAAAGAAACTTTGAGGGCTTTTGCTAAACTTTTAAACCTGGAAAACATTATTTTGAATACTTAGGGGGGATAATGCAATATTTTCATTTAAAACTTTATTCAAACGATTTATGAAAAATGATTCAAGACCTAAATGTAAGAAAAGAAACTATTTGCAATAAAGAAAAGGACCTAAGTGCAATAGATGAAAAGTTTTAAAAATTTATTAAAATAAAAATGTTTTTTATTTTCTAAAAGAAAATGACAACGGCGGCCATCGACGATGAAGCTCCGTTGTTGACGACCACCGGAGAGGCTATCAAAGGCTTTCTCGTGGTCTAATCTGAGATCAGATCGCATGGGAAGCAAGAAGAAGAAGAGGGGAGAAGATCCAACAGATCGGATGAAGGTTTCAACGGCTGGAGAGAGCTACGCGTCTCCCTCACTGTCGAGGCACTCCAGTGACAGCGTCAGGGAAAAAGAGCGACTGTTGGAGCTGCGGCGCGGTGATCTGGAGGTCATGGAGGCTTCAAGGCGTCAAGTGGGGCCTTATTCTTCTTCCAGAAGCAAGTACGGTGGATGATGACGCGGAGGGGAGCTCCGACTGCCGTCGACGTCTTTTCTTCCGGCAAGCTAGGTCGCAGGCATGTTCCAGAGGACGTGGCGTGGATTTGAAGACTCTGGAGTACTTGGGGCATGCCATGGAAGCTTTCTAGAGGATCGAAGCGGCGCAGAGTGGCTAGAGGCATGCGTTCATGTTCTGGCTCTGATCATCTTCTCTAGCGACGGCGGAACGTCGCGATTCCGGCGATCCTCTGGTGGAGACCTCCGCAGTGATCGAAATGGGAATTGGAGGGGTGGAAAAGCAAGAGGGAGGCTAGGAGAGGTAAACCTAGGATTCTAGGGCCAGGGACAAGCCCTAGATCAGCACCCCCACCTATATCGTCGGAAAACGGCGACGACGAGGTCCAGGGAGCGATTCCGACCAGAGGAAGCCTTTTGGCTTGATTGGAAACGATCCAAAAAGACCAAGGAAGCTCTAGGAAACTAAATTCGAAGCTAAATGAGGTTGGAGGAGGGCGTACATGGCCTGTCGACGTGTGTCTCCTCCGTAGCCCGCCGGAAGTTGTCTGGATCCACACCTCTCACCTCCGCGAGCTCCTCTCTCTCACTGGAATTGTCCCTCGCTTCTCTCTCACTCTGAATGCTCTATTTCTCTCTCGCGAAAAATCCCCCAACTTCTACCTTTGCTGCCCTTTTATAGGTGGAGGTCGCCGGTTTAACAACCCATTCCTATGCGTAACAGAACCAACAAACACCTAACCAGCTAACTAATCTCTCCAATAGACTAACAGTTCCTAACGACCTAACAAACTAACAACCTGCTGTCCTCCACGCTCCATCCTGTCCCCTTGCTCGTCGACAGTGATCGACGGCTACTCCTGCTGGCGGTGAGGCATCCGGTGGCTAGGGAAGACTCGAGCATGGCCAGGGCTGCTACTGGGTGATATGGTGAGATGGGTTGGAGAAGATGGGAGAAAAGGATGGGCTGTAGAAGTGGCTGGACTTGTGAGAAGTGAGGGAAAAAGGAATGGGTGTTGGGTTGGAAGAAAATGGAGAAGGGAATGGCCTGACTTGTTGCATTGTGGGCCTTATGAGCTTAATTGGGCCAAAGTGGGCCTAAATGGGCTTAAGTGGGCTTTGGGGAGCTAAATGGGCCTTGGTGGGCCTATGTGGGCTTTGTGGGCCTAAGTAGGCTTTCATGGGCCTTGATGGACTAAATGGGCCTTGAATGAATTAAATGGGCCTAAATGGGCTTAATGGATTTATTAGGCTTTCATGGGCCTTGAATGAATTAAATGGGCCTTCATGAGCCTTATGGGCTTTAATTGGGCCTAAGTGGGCCTCGGAAGACTAAATGTCCCTTTATGGGTCTAGGTGGGCCTTGGTAGACTAAATGGGATTTCATGGGCTTAAGGGGCCATCACACTTTCATCCTGCAAAATTGGGAAACTGGGGTGTCTACACTTACCCACACATAGGTCTGGGTTATGATTTAAATTATTTAATTGTTTATTCCTGCTAAATTAGATTTAAATAAATTATTTGGGTAGTTTCTGTACAATTGTATAGCGTTGGGGTGTTACAACATCGATCCCCTAAGTGGAGAATGGCCAAGGTGAGGACATACTGTGCAGCTGCAGTGGAGGAGCATGGATAAGGTTCCCATGTATCTAGCAATTATGGCATCGACGCACAAGCTAATAGCAATCGGCCTCCATAGTGGACCAGAAGTAACCCTGCAACATAATCTTCTTGGCTAGGTGAATGCCGTTCATGTGTGGGCCACACGTACTTGCATGTACTTGTAGCATCAACGCATCAGCTTCCCTTTTATCTAAGCAATGCAGGAGCATCTGGTTGTAAGACCTTCTATATAGTTGCCCTACTCCTAGCACATATTTTGATGCAAGCCACATTATGATTTTTCTGTCCGTAGCTGAGGCACTGGATGAGAGGTTGCCTATTTAAAGGAAGACCTTGATGTCATGATACCATGGGAGAGCTCTCGATGGGTCTGCTCCCTTTATGTTCATGCAATGCATTGGTTGCTCCACATGGGTGATTGATATATCCACTGCATGACTTTCTGGTGTGGACAGCTATGATGCTAAAGTTGCTAATGCATTGACATAAGCATTTTTGGCTCTATTCATGAAAAAGAAGTGGATGCCCACAAATTCTGCGATGAGCCTATGGAGATAGCTGTTGTAAGGCACGAGCTTCAGGAACTTGGTCTTCCAACTGCCATTGAATTGGGAGATGACCAACATTGCATCACCATGTACCTATAGTCTTCGTGTGGCATGTTTGAGTGCGGCTTGTAATCTGAGAATGCAAGCTTTGTATTTTGCTATGTTGTTCGTACATTCAAAAGCTAGCTTCCTAGTGAACGGGATCAGCTGTCCTTGGGGTGTTGCTAATACTATGCCAATGGCCATGCCTTTCTTGTTAACTGCGCCATCAAAATGGAGGTGCCACTGCTTCTTGTCTCTGAACTCTGCATGTTTTGTGTCCTCCATGGCGAATAGTATATCATCATCCAGGAACTACGTCTACAAGGGCTGATAATCGAGCAGTGGTAGGTCAGCTAAGTGGTCTGCAATGGCCTACCCCTTCACAAATTTCTACATGACAAAGGTAATATCGTATCGAGACAATAATACCTGCCACTTGACACATCTACCTACCAGGGTAGGCTTCTGAAACAAATATTTTATTGGATCGTACTAGTGGATAGCTTTCTCCCTAACAGGGTATGCCATTACCTAGTGTCTCAACCGCTGGGTGGCCTAGACAAGGGATAGGCAGACCTTCTCGGTTACACTGTATTTGACCTCACAATCATTAAACTTCTTGCTACGGTAGTAGATAGCTTTCTCCTTGCACCCGGTCTCATCATGCTGACCTAGAACTACCCCTATAGAGTGGTGTGTGACTAACAAATACAAAAGTAAAGGTCGACCCAGCATGGAGGGAACCAGCACTAGAGGCTAGTCAATAGCTACTTGATCTTATCGAAGGCAACCTGGCACTCTTCACTCCAACTAATCTATGCATTTTTTCCTCAGAAGCTTGAAGATTGACTCGTAGATGGGGGTGAGCTATGCGATGAATTGACTGATGTATTGCAGCCGACCTAGTAGACCCCAGACTTCCTTCTCATTTATGGGGGGAGGCATCTCATTGATTGCCCTAGCCTTATTAGGATATACCTTAATTCCCTTCTGGCTGATGAAATACCCAAGGAGCTTGCTAGAAGATACTCTGAATGCACACTTGCTGGGGCCAAGGTGAAGTTTGTATTTGTGCATGCAGTTGAATAGCTTTCTCAAGCAAGGGATGTGATCTTCAAACTCCTTGGACTTTGCAATCATGTCGTCCACATAAACCTTAATTTCCTATTGCATGACGTCGTGAAACAATGCCGTCATGACTCTCTAGTAGGTGGTGCCTGCATTCTTGAGTCCGAATGCCATCACTTGATAGTAGAAGACTCCATAAGGAGTGATGAATGATGTCTTCTCCATGTTCGCCTCTACCATCCTGATCTAATTGTATCCCGAGAAGTCGTCAATGAACGAGAGCATCATGTGTCCCACGATATTGTTGACCAGGACATCGATGTATGGTAGTGGGAAGTCGTCCTTCGGCTTTCTTTGTTAAGGTCCCTGTAGTCAATGCCCATGCGGACTCATCCATCCTTCTTCAACACTTGAATGACATTGGCAAGCCACTCTAGGTAGAGGACAACCTTGAGGAAGTTCACTTTGTGGTACTTCATTATTTCCTCTTTAAGCTTAAGGAGCCACTGTGGTCGCCATCTTCTGAGTTTTTGCTTTACTGGCTTCGCATTTGGCTTGAGCAGTAATGTGTGCACCACTACCTCAACATCTAGGCCGACCATATCATCATAACTCCATGCGAAGACATCTACGTACTCTACGAGGAAGGCTATGAATTCCACCGTTGCCTACGAGGACAGTTGGGCACTAATGCGCACTTCATTGACATTGTCTGCCATGCCAATGTTGACTAACTCTGTTTCCTCCTCGACATGAAGATTTGACCTTTTGGGATCATCATCATAGGGCTAGACTTTGGAGGTGCCTCATCATTTGCATCTACGTCTTCATCATCCTTCTCTCCGTAGGTGATAAGCTTAGCTAAGACCTCCCACTCAAAAGTGGGGTCTTTGGCATCAAAGGAGAAGACATGCGGCACTTCATGACTGTCATGCTGATCCTTGTGTGCCTGTACCGGTGGTGCATGCCTTTTGTCGCTACTTCACATGGCTTGTTGATGGCCTAGGCTCTTCTACTTCTTCCATGCTCTCAGGCATATTTTTAGGTTTTTGAGATTTTTCTGATTTTTTTTGGGTTTTCTACTATATTTACAAAGGGTTCTTCAATTCGGCGACTACCCTATTACTGACTAATGTGAGTGATGCCACCTGAAAACTCTCCTTAGCCTAACTCAAGATCTTTTTTTTTTGACACCCACCCATGGAGTGGGGTTTGGGTTGGTGGTACCACCTAGACCTGCCTCCCGACTGCTGGGAAATTAACTTCCCTAGTCTAGTACATGCTGACTCGGATTCTTCTAGGACCATGATGGATGGCAGTCCTACTTGGCTAGGGGCTGCGCTGGCTCGAACTTTGCGATCATAGCTTTTCCTTTCTTGTTTTTGAGCTCTTCTTATGCGTCTTTGGCTAGTGCTGCCAACTGTTCCGGAAAGAGAAGCTCCAGATCACTAAGTATAGACACCCAAATTTTGAGCTCATTTGGCAGTAGGCTCCTCCGGTTGATGCTCTAGTCGCGACCACCAAAATCCTAGTCCACATAGGTCCCAATCAGATCCACACTAGCCCACCTGACCCAGTAAAACACTACCCCATAAAATCCACTAAAAAATAAATAAAACACTTAATCCAACTTAAAATCCACTGAAAAACAAATAAAACACTTAATCCAGCTAAAATCCGCCTAAAATCCCACAAAACCCTAATAAGAACCCTAATAAGAACAAAATCCAATCAAATCCAATTAAAAATCCAACAAAATCCAATCAAATCCACTTAAAAATCCAACAAAATCCAATCAAATCCACTTAAAAATCCAACAAAAACCCTAATCCACTTAAAACCCACTTAAATCAACCTAAAATCCAATAAAACCCTAATTAATCAAATTTTTAAACCCTA
>JAMKQA010009223.1:0-18173 GCA_024699735.1 Posidonia australis | reverse complement strand
GATTTGCTTCTGGGTTTTCATCTGATTTTCTTCCTTGATGCATTAGGAAGGCACATCCTTGTTTTCAGCAGTTTTCTTGCATCTTAGCTTGCATTTAGGCATATAGTAAGCGATGATGAAAAATCACTCAAATGATGCAACATTGATTTTGTTTATGCAACATCTTTGCATTATGCACCCGACCCGAAATAAAGAGTGATACTCCTGAGCATTAAGACACACTCCTTACACATCATGCACCTACTAGCATAAGACACTAAGCATAAGCATGGCATGTCGCCCTCGGGCGTATAGCAAAAGCCTGAAAGCCAACATTCATTTGCAAAAGAGAAATCATTAGAAGACCGATTCGTCAGGCGTGCGAGGGTGCCTAACACCTTCCTCGCATGTAACAGGGATCCTTACTCAGATTCTGGTTTTCGAAGACCTTTCTTTTTTATTGTTTTGCATGATTTTCATGTTTTATGGTTTTCCTCGTCTTCCATAATAGACTAGGTGGCGACTCCAGCATTTGCAGCATTTTTGTTTTATTTTTTCTGCCGTAGCTTTGCCGATTTTTCGCATTACCCTTGCGATCTCTCCGCCGGCATGGTTACAGTTAGCCTCTCTTCTTCTTTTTTATTGAAATAAAATATCAAATTGTGATGAAAATAGAAAAGAAGAAAAGATAAGAAAATAAGAACCAAATTGATGAGAAGATAAAAAATAAAGGAGAAAGATGCTCAAAATTCTATGGTTGATCCTAATTCTAATCACGTAACTTTTAAGTTAACCTTTGAAATTCTTAAATCAAAATTCGCTAATCTAATTTGTTAGATCAGTAAAGGAAAGTAGGAGACTCCCCGTCCTTGAATAATGGACTTAATTAAATAATGGTTTGTCTTTTAAGATTTAACCTTTTGAACTACTTTTCTAAACACCAAATAGAAAAAGAATTTTAAATTTGATTCACTCTTAAACTTCCTTGTCCTATTGAGTTCGAATTCTACGGATCAATGTCTACTTAATTTTAATTTAGACTTAGGTCAATATTTAATGCTTAATATTATTTTTTTGGGTGAAAGAAGAATGATGAAATCTCTACCTATCTTATGCCATGGGTGATGTTCTTAGATACTTTAATATGAATGCTCAATCACTGTACTCAAATAAAGAGTTCTTTTTACTAACTATATACTTTTAAATGTGAGAAATTGAGTAGTAAAATACGTACCTTTTCTTCAAGTAATCACCAAAATAAATTGATAAGAAATAGAAATTATTTGAAATTCACACTACATTATGTATATCCTTAAGAACAAGTTTCTATCTTGTCATGTAAATTTTTTTTATTGAGTTCAAGTTTATGTTTGATTTTTAAATTAGTAATTGAGAAAAAACAGAAATCGAAGTAATATATAAACCCTAAATCATGATTCTAAATAAATCTAAAAATATCTGAAATAAAAATATCAGGAAGAATATCTAACTTGGGCACCTAAGAAGCGTCGAAAATGCAGATTGGCACCTGGTAAGTGCTCCTACTTCCTAAGATTTCCTTAAAAAGTATTCTCCTAATTTTTTGATAAATGTTTCTGAAGATTAAAATAATGAAGTAAATGTTTTTTTAGATAAAGATGAAAAGAAAAAATAATTAATAATAAATCACTGTTATGAAGCACTAATTTCTGACAATGGTGCCAAAAACTTGATATATATATTTTAATTAACTTCAAGTACACGACATACAAGGTAGCACATCAGTACGTACGGATCGATTCTACGGAGAAAAGAGTTTTAAAAACAAAGATTAACTATCAATTATTGAAAGGGTTTGGGATAGTTGATATTTGAAAGCTAAAACTAGACTATTAGGATGCAATCAAATTAATTAAAATCTAGGATTTCGAATACATTCATGTGAAATTGAGAATGCATAATTATATATACTCTATCTCTTGTTTTAGATCATAGAATATCAAGTAAGGAATAAAATACATAGAGCCAAATGAAATAAATGATTTATGATAGATCCAAGATTATATACATAATTCTCAATTCATTCTTCTTTAAACATAGGCTAAAAAAATTAATTCAATATTAACCTATTAAAGCTTATCGAATAATGAGTGATCTACACAATGTACATTCGATGTACTTAATTATAGTAATAAAGCACAAGAGAAAGAAAAATACTTTACCATAACATTTCAATTCACATAACTTTCATTTCAACCCTAGATTTAAAATTTTAGCTACTCATGAAGATAACAAAAAATAAAAGCTCAAATAAAGGATATGAAATAAAATACATAATTGAAGGGAAAATAAACTTGTATTAATAAATACTGAGATTACATTAGAGGAACACTTAAAGATCTTTCAAAATACAAGAGAGGAAAAGTTTAAGCCTAAAAGGTAGAAGATGATCTTATAGATCTACATAAGGGGAACTTTTATAAACTTACAATGGCCTCTTTACATTAGAGACAAAACTAATTATAAAATTTTAATTTTAATTTTAAATATAAGATATTTACAATTGAAGATCATAACGACTAAACATTGATAGCATTGATCATTTTCGGGTCAACCCAGACCCATGTACACTCCTAGTTGATAGCATGATTTGTATATATCGATTGTTGTTTTTTTTTTAAATTAAACTATTTTACTAAGGATAATATGAGAGAAGTACTCCAATTACTAACAAAAAAAACTCACTTTTTGTAACTTTTAGGATTGAATTAGCTTTTGGATTTTTACACATGCTCCAACCACATGTCCAATTGCTAAAATTTGGACAGAAGTTGGTGATTCAGATTACATTTAGTTCAACTTCTAGGTCAAAAAAGATTCCACCAAAATCTAAGGTAGCATTTGGTAACACTAATGAAAAAACAGGTTATTCTTATAAGCAGTATTTTTGAAAATGCTAGTTTTCATAGTTTTTATAATCAACTTATTTTACAGCTTTTATGCATAAACAAAAAGTTGGCTTAATGAAATAATCTAGTGTAAAAAAATTGTTTGATTCAGCATTTTAGGAATAAGCGATTGTTTCATAAGCTGGTTCTAATAATCATTACCGGACCTTAAGAAAGCATTTGATAATGATTATTTTTCATAATTTATTGAAAATAATCACTTATGGATGAAAAATTGAACCAAACAAATAAAAAACACTAACTTATTTAAAGACATTAGCTTATTTCTTATGTGTAAAATTCATAAAAAAATGTTGAAAATAAAAAGTAATGGAAGGTAACTTTTCATTATAATTAAATGCTTTCTCTGGGGACTATGAATCCTTGTCCCTACATAAATATTTTATTTCAATTTTAGGCCTCATTTAATAAAGATATTGGACTTACAGGATCTTGATATGAGCATTAGTTAAACCAAATATTGATTGAAATGATATATTTTATACATTAATTGAGATAAATTTAATTATGTATATATATTTTATTTAAAACTAACTTTAATTTGATTATGCGTAGATCTATTTTTTACCTCAAATAAATTTACATCCATATTCTTACAACTATTCTCTCTCGATTTATGTATATTAGAATTAACAACAAAGCTGATTTAAGGGTTCGAATTTGACGCCAACAAACAAACAACCGTTAAAAATAAGAAGAGAAAGAGAGCAGAATCGTACGTGAGAATCCAATGGTGTTCGCACGCCCTACTCTCGCACATGTGGCGCGAGTCTCCATCTGTTTCCCCGTCGACGCGAAATAAACACAGCTGCCCACAGAGAAGACGAACGAGGAAGAACCCTAACAACAACATCTTCATTTGGTCCAAAAATCGACTCCCAGCCTGTGCTCGTCATTCCTCTTCTCCCATCTCATCCTTGCAAAATCCGCCTCCTGTCAGAAGCCAAAGGCGCTACATCCATCCAATTCTCAGGTAACGACTCCAACTTGTCTGACTCTCATCTGCAAACCAACTCTCACAATCTTCAATTTCTGGTGCACTTCTTTCAACTCAAAGCCATTGATGCTAGAAATTTACCTTGATTTAGGTCTTTCCATGTAGAAGATTCTTCCAATCTAAATATTCCTGGATTTGAGCAGTAGGAATCGGTTGGCTTTTACTCAATTCTGTGATTGCTCATGTGTTCGCCCTTTTTTTCAATTTTTACTTGATTAGATTTGTTTGCATTTTCGCTTGCGGCTGTGGGCTCTGGGAAAGATGTCTTCACTGTCGACTCAGCCCCAGTTCCGCTACACTCAACCACCATCGAAAGTGCTTCATTTGCGGAATCTACCCTACGAGTGCACCGAAGAGGAACTCATCGAGTTGGGGAAGCCGTTTGGTAGAATTGTTAACACAAAATGCAATGTTGGTGCAAACAGAAACCAGGCCTTTGTGGAATTTGTGAGTGTGCTGTTTTAACACTTTGACTTCGTATGCGTTATTTATCCGTGATTAGCCAGGGCTGAATGGATATAGTTTTTTTTTTTTTGTTGTTTGTGCCGTTTGC
Organism: Posidonia australis; assembly: GCA_024699735.1. Lineage (NCBI taxonomy): Eukaryota > Viridiplantae > Streptophyta > Magnoliopsida > Alismatales > Posidoniaceae > Posidonia > Posidonia australis. The sequence goes on along the minus strand of JAMKQA010009223.1, from coordinate 13,696 downwards.
TGCAGGAGAATCTAAACCAAGCCATCGGCATGATTTCTTACTACACTTCGTCTCCGGATCCAGCTCAGGTGCGGGGGAAAACCGTCTACCTTCAGTACTCCAACAGGCAAGAAATCACCAATAGCAAAACCACAGGAGATGTTGTTGGCAATGTCTTGCTTGTGACAGTTGAGGGTGTTGAGGCTGGCGATGTCAGCATTGATGTCTTACACTTGGTAAGGATATCACAGTTTTTCTGTTCGTAGGAATAAAATGTGTAGTTTACTCCATGATGGCTCATGGCTCATAACGTACGCAGAATGTAACTCTTTCTCCATGGTAGTTCGTCTCATGTACAGGAGGATGCTGGATATGCTAGAGTCCTCTGCAAGTATGTTATAGTTATTGTTCAGCTTTGTTTGACACAAATCCAAATGGATTAGCAGGTCCATGTCACGGAAACATCTTCAATGGAAGCCTACTGCATCAGGAGAAGCGCATGTGTGTTTGTCTCCTCTCCCTTGCCTACCATGACTCTCCACCCTTCTCCCCTCCTTTAATCTATTTCTGTAGTTTTAGGGGCTATTCTGCATCTCTCTTTTCTATCCCTTTCCCTTTGTTCTAGATCCACTAAAATGGCGAGATAATTACCCTTATTAATGGTTATATTGTCTGCTTTTTTTTAAATTCATACAACTACAAATACTCACTGAATGTACAAATACTAGGCATTCTATATTTTATGGAAATTAATATATCCAAGTTTTAAATGTAAAATTGTTGTTTTTCATAGTTTCTTAAATTGTCTAACACGAATAGTGATTTGTAGGTAACAAAATGAGTATCAAGTGTTTGCCATTGACACTGATACTGGCAGGCTGAACCTTAAAAGTAAGACACAAACTACAATTGTATCAGTGTACAAATATAAATTCTTTGTAAGGAATTTAGTAGATATATATTTTGAGTCTTCACTAAAAGAAAAAAAGAAGATGTAAGAAAAAAATTCAACGAAAAGCTTTATAAGCATTAGATCGTGATATCTGTTGGTCAAAACAACGTATGGTTCACATAAACCAAGCCACTTCAACAATGTCACTGTGTTGTAAGGTGTCCAAACACATGTAGACATGTATTAACATGCGTATCTTGTTGAAGAGTGTTGATGTGTGATTTTCCCCCAAAGAGGATGTGTCCCCTGAATCATAGAGTGCACTAGTTGCATACCTGTCCCCCATCTTTGTTCTCCTTTCCATCTTAGAAGGAAAAGAGTGGTTCGTCTTATTTACACTCTCCTCTTATATATTGGACAACCATATAGTAAAGAAAGTGGTTGGTGAGCGATTGCAAGTCACCATGAGGTTGAATATATTGCAAACTTGTGTTGATGAAGGGCTGATTAGAATTGGAGGCTTAATTTGTAAATGACTTTGGGAAGGAACATGCTGAAGGAACAAGGGCAATACTACTTGTGTTAACACAGTTTCTTTTAATAAGATTCTGACGTTTATTCACAATTCAAGGGAGTGCTTCTACATCCAGATGCTTATATTGGGGGGGGAACATCTTTTGACATTGTGGTGCCACTATAAGTTACCTATGTATTATAGTACTATCTCTTATGGTATTTTATGCATGCACTCGTTGTTCATGCAGTTTGAGTTTTTGCTTATTATGGTACGTGCATTCATGCATTTGTTGTTCCATGCAGTTCTTATTTTCTGCTGTTACTAGGAGTCCAGTTCTACAATCATGTGATCAACTATTCCGTGCTTTGTGGTCAACTAATTCTATAATGTCAGAATGCTTGGCAATTCATTTTAGCATGAAATTATTAGGATCTCTGTCTCAAAATTTTATTTTGATGTGCCATATCCTTGTATCTCCCTGACATGCATAAGTCAAGTTTCAAATATATCTTGTTGCTTATATTTGTTTTTCTTCCCTTTTTTCCCACGACTTTGTCCTTATCAGAAGTACCCAAGCAATATATTTGGAGAGGGACAATGTAGTATATAGCATCTATCATTATAACACATAATTAGGATTGGAATGTTTGGGATCTTATTATTGTGAATTTGTGATGACGCAGGTATTTTCTGCTTTTGGCTTTGTTCATAAGATTGCAACCTTTGAGAAGACAGCTGGTTTTCAGGTTATCCTTGGTTATTTTAGCAAATTCTTATTATTGTTTCCTTTGCAAGCTAAGTTTGTTGTGTACATTTTCCTGTATCTTGATAGAATGTTTTACCTTCAGGCACTGGTCCAGTTCTCTGATTTGCAAACAGCATCTTCTGCAAAAGACTCACTAGATGGAAGAAGCATTCCAAGGTGAGTTTGTCAGTTATCATATGTGGATACATGCCGTCTAGCATATAGCTGATGTGGTATTTGCTTGCAATCTGCAGGTATTTGCTTCAAGAACATGTAGGGCCATGTACACTAAGGATTACATACTCAGCTCATACCGATTTGAATGTAAAATTCCAAAGTCACAGGAGCAGGTGAGTGCTAGTTGCTTAAAACCTTGTAAATTTTGTATCAGAATACTTTGAAAGCACTTAGTTGCTAACCTTAATATCTAAATCTAACACACCTCTAACTTGCAACATTTAGGTAGTGTTTGGTATTGCTTATGGGAGAGTAGGTTATTCTAGCAAGCTAGCTTTTTCAAAAAAAATTAACCTAGTTTTTTGAAACAAATATTTTTGTAGTGAAATAATGTCACGTAAAATATGGGATTTGGTTCAGCTTTTGAAGGACTAATCAATTTTTTTTAAAGCTGGTCCTGTGATTGTTACCAAACAGCTCCTTAATAAGGTTGATGTATGAGATTCACTGTGGAAGGTTGTTAACTATTGCAGTTTAACTGTCTTGTTGATAACTCAGGCTTAAAGCATTATATATTTATTCCTTCTGGGTATTGAAAGGCTGGAGCCATCATGTTCTGGAATTACTCTCTAGTTTCTTGTTTTTACTTATTGAATAACTTCGAGTCGCAGAAGTGGAGCTTTGTCCTTTTTTTTTTTACACACCATATATTGATAAGTGGTGCTTGGGAAATTTGTCAACAAATTGAAGTGACTCCTTTTTTTTAGAAAACGACTCCTGATATGACTATTTTTGGTGTCTATCATCAAAAGTCGTGTTTTGTGATGAATGTTCATGGTCCTCTTGTATGAGCAAGTGTTGAAAAAGGTGAGCATGTGTTAGGACAGAACATGTAATAGTCAATTGTATTATTGTAATAGGAGTATAAAGTTCATTTACTACTTACCTTTTTTTTGCAGATCATAGCTTGATTGAAACTTGTTTAATAATTATTTCATTTGTCAAAACAAGTCTGTAAATGCATAGTCTTGGTCAAAACTCCAAGTGCCAAGGTCTCAACTTTGAGCGGAGCAAAGTTCTCTTCCATAATAATATTTTTAATTTTAATTTGAGGAGCTTCTGTCTTGAAATAATATTTAGTTTTTTGAGGATGTTCTTTTTCTCATAACACTCCATTGTCCCTTTTTTGTAAACTTCTCTAAGCTATGCAGCTTGATTTCCCATTGGCACCAGGCTAGTGAATTAATCTTTTGTGGTGACAAGATATATGACTAAAAAAATGTATTCAGTACTATTCTCTCCTGATGTTCTCTCTTTTTTCTTATCTTGGTATATAAATAATAATCTTCTCTTTGATTATATTTGTTTGCGTATTCATTTATCTCTACCAACTCATCTTTCTTAGAGAACTAGACCATATGGGACTGCATAATCAATTCTTATATTTATTTTACTTTTTCTGTTTTTCATTTTAATGATCTATGGCAGTGAGGTGCGTATGGTTGGATTAAGACATTTTTTTAAAAGTGTGAGATATGAATAATTCAATTTGTCAGTATCGTGTAAATTGTTTATTCCTTTATAGGATTTTCTTATGGGATATGAATCAGTCAATTTCCTAATATTTTGCAACAACCAGATGTGCTACTATAAAATATATAATTGACTATTTTCTCTCAATGTTAACTGGTGTTTATTTTAGATTATTTAATCTCTTAAGCAGGCTTGCTTAAATTTTCTTTGATTTGTATTTATATATCATAGCTTCAACAATTATTCAAAGTGAACGGACAGTTATTTCATTTAATTTGGGTTTAACTTATGTTGTCTTGTTGTCAAACAGATATTGTTGGTTAACGCACTGTTGATATTATGTTATATTTCTTTGTCTAATGATTCTCTGTGAAATGTAGATATCAGCCAATTTGCCACTATAGTCGCCGAGAATTGTATTGCATGCTAAATAGCTTTGCAAATACCAGAAACAAAAAGTTTTTAGAAAGTTATTATTAATCTTCTCCCTGCATAACAAAATCGCATCAATTTATTTCATCTATTCTCTTGCATAATTTTCTAATTTTTCTTAAAGCTAGCTATCTTTCATTATTTTCCTTAATTTTCTTTATACAATATACTTCAATTTTGCCAATTGCTTGTTGGTCAGGGACTACACTAATCCATATCTTCCTGTGGCCCCATCAGCTATTGATGGAAATGGACAGGTGAGTTATGTGAAATAGGTTATTAGAAGAGATTACATCAATTCCTTAAGTGATTATGCATTTTGTTATATACTGCTATTGTTTGCATTCTTGGATGACAATCGCACAATGGCAGTTTACTGAGAGTTCCGATGGTAAGAAACAAGAACTGGAGAGCAATGTTCTACTTGTGTCCATTGAAAACATGCAGTATGCTGTGACCATCGATATTCTTCACATGGTAGATATTTACTTTCTATAACTAATGCTAAACTATAGTTCCCTTTAATCTCACAGTAGCACTTTTGGTTTTCTTACCTGATAGGTATTTTCCAATTTTGGTACTGTTCAAAAGATTGCCATTTTCGAGAAGAAAGGGTTTCAGGCACTAATTCAGTACCCTGGTAAGCATCAGATATTCTCATATTATTTTGCCTGTATGGGTCATTAGAATAGTACTGTTCCTCTTAAGGTTACCAATTTCAACTTGTTGCAGATGTACAAACTGCAATCACTGCGAAGGAAGCCTTAGAAGGCCATTGCATTTATGATGGGGGATTTTGCAAGCTTCACCTCACATATTCACGTCATACGAATCTCAATGTCACGGTAATACATTTTGCCCACTATGTAAGAGATATTATCAGATAACGACATGCACATGAGGGTAATTCTTCATGGCATGGAAGATTTGTTTTAATTATGGCATGAATTCCCAGTTTCACATCAATCAAATGTCCTGCTGGATACTCAATACTTTGTTTTCATATTTTGAATTAAACACATTTTAATGACATGAATTATGCTACATTATAGGACAATAAGCATGACTATTGTATGCATGTTTTATGTAATATGATTACATTTGTCTCTGCAAATGGATTTTCTGCCTTTTATTTTCTTCATTCTGCGTGTATCCTATTTGTTTGCCTTCCCACATTATTTGCTCTCCTAGGTATGTTACTTAAAATTGTCATGTTTATGGAAAATTCTGCCTCAGTTTTTTCTATGTAAATCTGTAGATAATTTGTTTTCATTTTAGGATTTGTTTGGTAACGATTATTGAGGTTGGTTTTTTTAAAACAGTGTTTATTCTCGAAAAATTGAACCAAATATCATTTTTTATGGCAAATTCTTTTTATACGTCAGCTTTTTGTTTGTACATGAAAGCTTTTAAAAATGTTGATTTCAAAAAGTTTTAGAGACTTAACTTCTTCAAAAGTGCTCTGTTTTTCCATAAATGTTACCAAATGTTGTTTTAGAATATTAATCATGCGGGAGTGCTTATTGCTGCAGATAAACAATGATCGGGGTCGAGATTACACAAGCCTGAATACTGTGGTGCTCGATGGACGGCCTTCAATCCTGGGGCAGCAACCAGTTCCTGTTCTTGGTCCCAACCCCTTCCAACACAATGCCTACCCTTCCACAGGAGCTAATCCAACTGCAAGTTGGAATGGTGGGGTTGGTCCAGCTGCTGCACCCACCCAGAATCCAAGTCAGTTCTATCCACCATCACCACCACCTCCTCCTGGGTCAACTCCAAACATGATGCACATGCCTGGCCATGCGACCCAACAACAGCTTCACAATCCCAGGCCTCATATGCCTGCCAAAGTAACCCAACATTTCCCTGTGCAACCTTACCACTTCTGTCGGTAGTTTGTATTCTCTGCTCATCTCTACTTCTTCCGGCTGTCTTGTTTTGCATTCTTTAGAAAATGTGTTGGAGCATGGTATGCATTCCACATCACAATTGCACGTTATGTAATTCAAACAGAAAAACGAAGTTTTACTTGCTAAATCTTACAGCAAATATTTGCGACATTCTGTTTTGGATTGTTTGGAGTCTCTGATATATGCTATGTCTTTTCTTGATTTTTTCTTGAAGAGTACTCGAATAGAGTTTCTTATCTTTGACGACTATAATATATGAATTCGTGATAGCTTGAGAACCACTGTCCAAAACGTTACTTTATATGGTCTTGAAAAATAATTGAAAGATCCACGTAATGTATAATGGATCCATGTTCAACTTTGATTTGTTTACTTTTGAATCGATCTTGGATGCATCCAGAGAAATCAAATCTGAAGTGAACATAAGCTTGATTCGGTGAACAACTGCACTCTGGAAGCATTTTGGTTGATGAAAATCTTGCGCACGATCATGCCGCCTTAAAATGCTGAAAAATCCAGACAACTAGCAGTGTTAGATCAACAACGAAAAATAAACTGAAAGCAAGGAGGAGAAAATCATATGAGTTGGTACGCACGAAATTCTGTGTGAAGGTGTGTTCGACCGAAAGTGTTTCTGAAAAGTACTTGGCCCAAGAGTATGGAAAATTTGGTTCAAAACTTCTTAATTCAAATTTAAGAATCAGCATTTTGCCAATGTGTATGACTTCTCTATGAGAAGCTAATGTTATAGAATCTGTCTCTAATGCTCTGGCAAACATGTTGTGAGATTCTCTCTCTTTTTTTCCCTATACATGGAGTGACAAATGACATCTAAATTATGCAAAGTTATTTGTAGTCTTGCCTAGCATCTGCTAATCTACACCATCTTTAGGAGTCCAAATTTCACTTAGCAAGTCGTTAATAATGAAATTATCTTATTACAACCCTCTTACAGGAAACCACCTCCAAACCGACACTAATAATATCGATTCAATTACATCGCAGCAAAGGTAAGGAATGATGAGCTACAACAATTTTTGAGGGATTTTGCAGTGAGACTCCATCCATAGTCCTTTTGCATCATCTTTCCCTGGAGGGTCAGAAACCTCCTTCGAGAACCTACAATTTTCTACTTGTCCAATCATCATTACCGACATGCTCAAGATATTTTTAGTTAATTTGTTTATTAAGTCAATGAATAGTTGAGTAATATCAGGAATGGATGTCATTAGTGGGATATGTTTCGTGTATTCTATTCACAGCTCGTTGTTGACCGTGACCGAAACGATGATCAACAACTATCATCCAACAAGAAAGACATTTTGTGATTAGGCTCCGTTTGTTAAAAATTTAGGAATAGATTCTTGAATCTATGCACGTAAATTAAGATAGAATAATAAGATTATAGATGTAAAAAATAAAATTTTAAAATCTATTTGATGTAAAATATAATCTGTTGAAGTATGTCTTCGTAATAAATCTCAAAAATATCAACAATATCGATTCGAACCCTGAGGATGGAGTCTTCGTGGCAATCGGTAGACATGGGAATCGAATCGGGTCGACCTTGGACCGCTCGGTCCAATCCGAACCCGGTCCAACACAGATCCGGGAAAAAATCACATGGACTGGGCCGAACCAGGCCCGTCGTGGACCGTGGGCCGTGTCGGGCCTAACGGGCAAGCCCGCCAAGGTCCATTTAGGTCCGCAAAAACTCCCTGGACCGGGTCGACCCATGTACAATAAAAAAAAAAAACTAAAAACAAAAAGGCCAGGTCGAGTCCGACCCGTTTTAAAAAAAATTTAAAAAAAAAACACAAACAAGGTCGGGCCAACAACTCGACCCGTTTTAAAAAAAATTTAAAAAAAAAAACGTAAAGAGGACCAAGCCAGGCAGCCCAGTCGGTTAAAAAAAAATAAAATTAAAACAGGACCAAACTGAACCCAACACAAATCTTTATTTTTTTGCAACGGTCCAAAAGACCATTGCGAAATCCAACCTTTGCAAACAACTGGATTTTATGCAATGGTCATTTTTTGTAATTTTTTTTTTAAATTCAATAATTTTATCCTATAAATACCCCTACCACATTCATTTTTCTTCACAACTCAATCTTCTCTTCTGTAACTTTCTCAATTACAAATTTCTTCCAATTTTCAAGTAAGAATTTTCAAATGAAGATTTCACTGTTTAACTTTAGATTCTGTCTTATCTTCTACTCTCTCAATTTTAAAATTCATTTTAAACCCAATAAACTAACCCGATCCGTCGATCCGTAGACCCGACCCACATACAGACCATAGACCGTGCAAAATCCATGGTCTACAAGAACAAACCCGACCCGACCCAGGTTGGCCATTTCTCGGACAAGATCAGCCCAATCTGGCCCGTTTTCCACCTTTAGCAATCGACTTCAAACAAAACATCCAATCCCAACCGTCAAAAACACCCCCAAACTCACATCGTGGGCCCCCCACATGCCCCGACTTCCACACCTTCCCGTGTTGACCACGGCACCACCACCCCCAAGCCCCAACCCTATATCGATCCCCAATTCTCCACCATCCATTCCCCACCACAACAACCATGGCCAAATCCACCACCACCACCACCGCCGCCGCCTTCCTCCTCCTCTTCTCCTCATTCTTCCTCCTCTCCCACGGCGCCACCACCACAGGCACCGAAGATGCCACCAAAGCCACCACCGAAGTGCTACCGGCCACGGTCTCCGTCACCCCGCTCACAAAGGCAGCGCTCGAGACCAGCTACATCCCGATCCGGGTCGACCAGCTCCCGATCGACGGCCCACTCCGCGAGCTCAAGGGCGGACGCAACCGCCACCCGATCCATGTCCGATTCTTCCACACCCACCGCCCCCTCCGCATCATCAACGGCGGCCGGTTCGGGATGCCGCCGGAGTGGACGGTGGGGTTCGGAGGGAGGAGGATGGGGATGGGGTTCCGGTTCCACCATGGGCACGGGATGAGGTGTGGGTTCATGAAGAGGATGATGGAGTTGGAGGGGAAGGAAGGGTTTCAGACGATGGTGCGCCATCACCACCGCCACCACCACCATCTTCATCACGGGCATCACGATGAACAGCACCATGATGGTGAGAAGAAGAAGGAAGGTGGCGCTTTGATCAAGTGGGTTCAGGGTCTTCTTGAGCAGTTCTGAGATGTGCTTGCCGGTTTCTTTCTGGTGACTTCCACTTTTATCGTAGAAAAAGATGGATGAAGTATAACTATACCATATATATGGTATGGTGTTTCTTATGATATGGATGTATACTAAGGCATAATCATGTGATAGTGTGTGTGTGTCTGTTCTACTTCTACAGTTGTTATACACCTTGCTCCTTGCCGTCGTTGGGACTGGGATTATGATGATGAAAAATAAACTGAGATGATGATGTTGTAAATACCATAATGTTTTCATTTGTTTTGTTCTTTCTCTTCTCTCTTTCAGTTATGCTTTTAGAATTGATTTTGGTATGAAAATCATTAGAAGGGAGTTTGATGTTGATTCACACTTGTGAGGAAAGTGACCAGTGATTCATTGAGGTTGCCTAGTACACTTCGTTGTTATAGTAGTGTAATTTGATTCCTCTGTTATTCCGATCGGAGACTTGCATTACTGGAGCCTCCAAAGATTAAACAGAAATGTAGAAATAAAATAGTTTTCTTCACAAGGAGATTGTTCCTCCAAGTCATCTCAACAAGTGCAAAGGTGATGGATGACCTGTTTTCAATTTTCTTCAAGGAGATCAGATGAGAGAGATTCAAGAAATTTGATCATATTGCTTGCCGTCTCTAAGTAAAGTACTGGGCTGTTTCTCGCCTGTAAAGGAGAAGGGCAACGTCTCATATCAAAATATTATCCAAAAAAAAAAAAATTCTCATATCAAAATGGATCTCTGGAGTTGTTGTTCTGTTTAAGGCTCTAGATCTAGTTGTGTCAATACTGAAATCAGGGAAGTTGAATCATGCTGCTCACAAACATAAAACAGTTAATAAAAAACAGAACATTTCTCAACTAATTTTTGCGAGTCGTGTACAACTACATAACAATTTCAATTTTAATATTATGAAAGGAAAGGATCAACAATACTCTCACAATGCTAGGGCTGTTAACAGCAGCTAAGTAATGAAGTAATCATTCAACAGAGCATATCTGATTGAATATTAGGATCCAATGCTTCAAATAGCCATTGCATGACAGCCATCAAAATCAACTATCACGATCAGGAAGAGTAGAACTTGTCCATAAAAAAAACTTTGGATAGCAGAACTTGCTCCTCAAGAAAAAAAAAAAAAAGGCCATCTACAAAGAGCAAGAGGACTTACAGAGCATTAGAACAGAATCCGACAGAATTTGGGCTGATTAACTCTGAGCAAGGTGAAGGTGACACTTCGACAGCAGCACCAGTCACATCCATGCACTGCCATGGTCGCTCCTGCGAACCAACTCCATGAAGCTTAATGTTCGAGAGGCACACATGAGTGAAGGGATACTTCTTGATGCCTCTTACAATTCCTGGCTGCAGAACCTCAACACCCCACACATTCTTGATTGTGATTCCATCAACGACTGGAACTGCATTAGGATCGTACTTATCGTCAGGGTGGTCTCCAACATCCCCTGCAAGCCTAATACCCTTGCGAATGCCGTTCATGTTGACATCTGATATATTGATGTTCTTTATGTATCCTCCTCTGCCCTGGTTGGTTTTCAGGTGGATGCCAATACCAGTGTTGAATATGTTTATGTTCTCCACCAACACATTTTCTATCCCACCGGATGATTCACTTCCAAATGCTATACCAGCAAAGGGAGTGGACCCTGTCACCCGCCGAATGGTGATATCTTTACTTGGACGGCCATATGCGATGCCATATTCATCCCATCCACTCTTCACAGCTACCAGGTCATCACCCGTTTCTATGTATGAGTCCTCGATGCAAACACTGGTGCTTGAATCTGCATTGCAAAGCAGAGCCTTAAAACTTAGCAATATTGAACACAAATTATGGTCTCTGACGAGCACTCTGTGATAACAGAACTAGTTGTGTTCTCCATTTGGATGGTCCTTATCCATATTTTTAATAGTGATGGTTCAGAATATAAGGAAGAAATAAAAGATGTTATGCTAAAAAATAAAATGAATTGAAGTTTAGAATGATATTTAAATCATTTACAGTTTAAATAAACTCTGTTTCAAGTATTTAACTGAAAGGTACCTGGATCAATTCCATCAGTGTTGGGTGAGTCATATGGAGCCAATATTGTAACATGCTTGACAACAACATTGCTGCAAAGAAAAGCCAAATAAATAAATTATTTTAAAACGCCCACTACATTTTTTGTTGAAACAGAAGATAAGAAGCAAATAATTATTTTAAAAGCTGCTGTCATGAAATGGATTTGATTAAGCAGAAAAATTCTAAGAACCATATGGAGCAGAAATAAGAATAAATGAAACCAAACAGGACACCCAGTGAGATGGGGATGATATCATCTTTCATGGATGCATTGTGCATGATAAATTTGAAATTTTCTTTCTTATTAGAATGTTAATTACATGAAAGTCGGTTCATGTTGGAAACAACTAAAAGTTTGATTTTGCTTGACCAACACGCATATTGTTGACATGACATTTTTTTTAGCTAAGTTTTGAATTATTTGATAATCAGTCTTTTTTATAATAATTTTTTTTGATGCGGCAAAAACCAAGAGTATTGGTTAAGCAACATAAGAGCTTCTGGTTTTGTAGAAACAAAGAAAAAAACAATCTAAATGTGAAGAACTTAATTGAAAAATAACAATAAAATACAAAATCACTCTTGCACCTGCAATAAACGGGATGTATATTCCAAAAGGGTGAGTCTTGAAAAACCACGTTGGAGATGAGGATGTCTCTAGAATTCATCATCTCCAAGATGTTTGGTCGAGTGTAGGAAAGGGTTCTTTGCCTCCACATATTCCACCACACATTACCTTGGCCATCAATAGTTCCATTGTCACCTGATGAAGCACCAATTTTTGATAATGTAAAGATCTGGCATAAAAAGGTGACAGCAAATAGGCTGTATATTAATGTTCAATGGTGGCCAATAACATATAAAAATTCAGTAAACAAGTTAACCTAAATGTCCAATATAAGCAATATTACATATATTCTTAAATTTAAGCCACGATATTAGTCCAATAAATAGAAAATAGGATAATAATGTTTGAATAAGGTTCTACGAGTTTGACTTGGTCTCTATATACACATCACTAACAGAGTAACAGTTCGATGCTTTACATGTATTCTGATAGTTTACGAGGTATAAATTAACAGCTCCTGCAGCTATTCATTTCTCTAGTGCCACAAAATAAATTAGCAAGCCGATTCTTGAAGCTTTCTTATCCAAACTAAATTAGCAAGAAAAATTGCATGAAAATATGACAATAAGTCAGGACATACCTGTTATTATCACATCATAAAGTCCATCTCCATGAATAAGGCTAATATATCGCCCTCCCGGTAGCTCTCTACCTCTTCCATAAGATGGTAAGGGTTCTATCAAGGGCCAATTCAATGTATCCTGCACCAATCGAAACATTATTTCCTCCAGAAAAGAAACCATCAATCAATCGCAATTGGGGAAAAAACAATAAGACCCTTTCCATAATTCTACAAAAGAAACAAGCCTACAAAATCTTGCATCATTTAGCTGTGGAACCAGAAACAAGGAATATAGGTTAGATGCAAGAAGTTCAGAAATATCCCTAGCCAAGTGAGAGCTGGATCAAGTGGTACTCACACAGCAACCAAAACAATTCAGGCTACAAAATGAGATTTCTAGAGCATCTCAAAGTTCTTTCTCTTAGATCCGTTTTATCTGTAATACTAACAGCTTCTAATAAAAAAATTGCGTTCTAGTGCAACATTGAGGCCATATGTCCCATTTTATCACAGCCGCCAAACACATGAAGTTAAGAGAAGCATAGAATACACAAGCCAAAGAGTAGGTAGAAAGTTGCAGGAGAAGAAATATACATATAAAATATACACACCTGAGTGGCCTTGATGACAGCATTCTTTGCAAGAAACAAGGTCATGTGACTGGTGAGGTTGAAGCTCCCAGTGAGCCAAACCCCAGGAGGAACGTACAGCAACGTGCCTCCTGGCCTCCTGAGATGCTTAATCCTGTAAATCGCCTCTCGGAAGGCCCCTGTATTGATGGCCTTGCCGTCTCCAACCCCTCCAAAGTCTGTGATCGATATCGTCTCCCCTCGGACCTTCATCGGCACGGTATCCGAGCAAGTTACCTCCGCCAGTGCCAGTTTGGTGGTCAGGAAGCAGAGAAACAGCAAAACCCAGAATCCCATTTTCTCATCTGAAGCTTGCATTGCAAACTAGATGGGGTTTTTCTTGGGGGGGGGGGGGGGGGGGGGGGGGGGGGGGGGGGGGGGGGGGGGGGGGGGGGGGGGGGGGGGGGGGGGGGGGGGGGGGGGGGGG